>WJEZ01000461.1:0-27966 GCA_009869925.1 Thalassaphorura encarpata
GCACAGCTACGGCTTGAGAATTTTTCTCAATGCCTCATTGGGGTGGGAATCTCATGCTCGGCTTGGATTTTTCGAAACATAACATCAACAGAAATTTTTTTAGTCAGTGTGAGTGTGAGTGTGGATCTTGTCTGATTGTTTCATTTTGTGTATGAAATTATTTTATTTTTTATCCATGCATCCTCCCAAAAATTCATAGCACCTAACCACATTCTAACCCCATCCCTAGCCCTGGGACGAAATCCATCGTGATCGTATCATTTCATTAATCGAAAAAGGAAGGTAAAATATAATAATCTAAAACTAAGATTTATTTAACCATATGTATGTAAACTTTGCACGTTGAAGAACTGAAACTTGGTTAGACTGCGCTAAGTTGATCGTATATAATTTTCTAGATCACCGAAGTTAAGTCAAAGAAAGTCAGTCGGGTGTGACCTGACTTGACCCTTGAAGATGGATAGTCCTATGGATAGCAGTTCATCTCATTTGATGTCCACACCTGTGGCAAGCAAACGAATGCGAAGGGTATTAAAATAGGCATAAAAATAGTAAATCGCAAAGAACTAATGAATTCAGAATGTTTCCTACTGCTAAATTGTACAGATGACATACGGGAGTAACTTGATAATTTGTTTTTGTTTCATTTTAGGATGAAAGAGTCAATCCGTTTGAAAAGCATTTACTGGACAGACTCCACCAACCAGTTTGGAGCCCAAGTATTCTTTCAAATAGCAGTGAAGTTTTGATGGAAACTCCACCTCAAGTATTTCTCCAAAAACCTTTGCTCGGATCTTATGGAACAAGTTTAATAAGTTTTATTGTAAAATAGACGACATGGGGAATTCACCAAATGTCTTTGCTTAATCCGTCAAGGATTGAAGAGTCACCATCGACACATCAAAATGAAACCATTTTGGACCCACAGACTGAAGCAAATGCTCAAGCTGCAATTAAAAAGTAAAAGAAAGTTGAAGAAAACAATTTTCTTGACCATATTAATTCATTTTTTGTTAATTATGTTTTGAAGGTTTTTCTCAACGACTGAGCCAATTGCTCCCTCGCCAATCATGTCGATGTCGGTGAACAGTGCAAATGATAAATGTATCAACACGGAACTTTCTTTTCCACCAATTCTACCCCCAGACTTTGAACAATTCTTGTATTCGTACAACGCACAAAATAGTTCTAAGAATGAAGATCTGAATTCATCCATTAAAGGAAGGAAATTGGATTTTACGATTGATTCTGGGACTGATGATGAGCATGATCTCTTAGATTTTAACATTGACAATTCAACTGGGAGGATACTGAATAGTCCTGGGCCTGGGAGCAGTCGGATCGAACAAAGCGAAAGGAGCTCGGATAATAACGTGTTTATTAGGAGTGAGGATTTTGGAGTCGAGATGCCTTCTCCTTTGAGTACTCCAATTCGAAGGTCAGCTTCAGCTACGACGATACTAAACCTACTAAATGTGTATATAATATTTTGATTCTTATCAACAATATAGATGCGCTGCTGAGCCCCGAAAAATATCATCATCCTACTCTTACTCATAATATGCCGTTGGATAGGGACCTGTCGATTTACTTTACGTGCCACGACGTGTAAACTGTAAACCTGTAATTTTGTTGACAGTTCAATTTATACGATTGCCATATTGTTGTTCATTGATGGATGCTGATTGTGTTCATTACCATTAATCAATATTGAGTAAATGAATTATATTTCTACAATCACTGGTTTTTTGTGTTTAGTGAAATAATTTTAACTTGAAAATTACGTGGATCAGTTTGCTAGATGAGTTTTTATTCATGATTAAGAAGTTTATTAGTTTTTTATTGCGACTGGTAATCTAAGTACAGAAATTTGTAACCTATTGCAGTTACATGGAATACGTTGCTTTGCTCTGCTTTGCTTTCCCATCACCTCGCCCAGTTTTAGAATAGAATAATAAGTAGATTAGCAGTAGTCGTCGTACAACTCAAAACTTCATCACCATTATCATTTGGTAAGGCACAAATTCTCAACACTTTTATTGAACGAATCAATTTTGGAATGACTTGGTAGGTGAATGGAGCTGAAGTTGATTGATTGACGGTTGTGGAGTTGGCTTTGGTTTGACTTTGCTCAAGTTTAAATCATCAATACTGATATTTAAATCTGACCACGTTGTACCCTGGAAAATGGAAACTTATATTAATCCAATTTATACTCAATTATTTGGTCTCATCCAAGGTCATAAATTACATACAAAATCATCATATTGGAAAGAAATTATAATTTGAGAAAAAAAGTATATTTAACGTACCTTCAAACTTACTCCACTGCTGGAACACTTTGAGCTGCTTGTGTTATTATTGTTATTCATGTTATTATTTGCTTGGGTTGATTGAATGCTTATTGGTTGCAATAGTGTATCTCCACCGAAAGATGGTTGATCTATCAATAGATTACCTGATTGTTGTGACTGGGTTTGTGCAAAACTTTGTTGCTGGAATAACGTATTATTTGGTATTGGCTGAAAAAATGTTGGCGGAAGCTGCACGGAATTCAGGTCGGCAGAAAAGTTTGTAGTAGTTGGTAATGTATTATTAGCTGCGACAGGAGTCGTCATATCAAATAGCTGCTGTTGAGGCTGGGCCTGGGCCTGCTGTTGAAGCAAGTGGACGTTTGTTACTGGTTGAGCCATAGTTGATTGCTGTGGTTGCTGGAAATTCTTCAACTGCACGCCTCCAGAACCTGGAGGTGGTTGAAGAGTGTATACTGGTTGTTGATTGTGAAGATGTTGCAATGTAGGTACTACTGGTGCGGTTTGATGACGTTGATCATCTAATCCTAACAGGTCAAATGAATTATTCAGTCCTCCAGAAGGTGTAGGAGAACTTGCCGTTTCTCCAGAGCTGAAAGCACTCTGAAAATCTGCAAAGTCTCCTTTTGGAACGGATGAAGCAGCGATTGCAGAACTAGTCAGTCCAGGATCTCCAGATGCTTTAAAGCTTCCAAATTCGGTGTCTGCGTGTGATTGATATTCTCCAGCTCTCGGATTAAAGTCAAAATCAGTATCTTGAGTTGACTCTGCTTTCCTACTTTGAAATACATCATGGACTTTAGCAAAGAGATTTCAAGAATTCTTATTAGCGGGAAATAAATACCTAATAGAAGTGTTGGACCAACTTTTAGCACCACCGGAAGACTCAAACTTTCTTGAGGAACTCATTGGTGGAGAGTTTGATTCGTCATCTCTATCTCTATCCCTTTCCGATTTGAATGAATCCCCAGAAGATTTGTAGTAAGAATCAGATTTAAAATCATCATCGTAATCACCCCCGTTGTTCCACCGATTCATCATACGATCACTTCCGATCCCAACATATTTATCTCGATTTTTCTTAGCTTTCTTTCGATCTTCTTTCAATTTATCATCATCCTATCAAAATAAAAGTAATATTAGCATCCAGTTACTGGTTAAAAATATGTTGAGGTTTCAATATTCGCTTACCTGGACGAGATCCACAATTTCTTTTGCTTTTACTCTGACATTGACTTCTCCGTCTTTGTACTCACTAACCGGCATGATTGAGCTGAGATTGAATCCTGGTTCATATACAATGTGATAGTCTTGAAGTGAGCGTAATTCGTACATCCTATCCTGTGTAGCTCGAACGACTCGATCAGACCCATTTAGAAGCAAATGGTGCAAAAGTAGAAGACTCTGAAAAATTATTTTGCAACAATTAGAAAATTATAAACCAGTATAGTTGTATAGCCCAATTGCAGCTTCTTAAAAATGCAGAATATCAATAATTCATCCTACTACAACGTATTATCCAAATTCCCTAGCAAAAACAAAGACAATACCGTTCCTCGTATTTCTATCAATGGAACTCTCAGTGCATGATCACGCATAAAAGTCAGATAATGAAGCAGGGTAGAATCTGATCACGAATTACCTTATAAATGCGCCTCGGATTTCGCTTATTTTCTGCAATCCTTTTCCATAGCATTCCCATTACTTCAGGAAACTGATCGTAGCTAAAAGTTGCCGTGCTGAGCTCATGTCGAATCGTTCCCTAAGTAAACATAATTAATTCATATGAAATTAATCATTATCTCTCGTCGCTAATCAAAATACTCATAAAAACCATTGTTTAATATTTTACCGTAGGTCCCCAGCTATCATCATTAGTGGCTTCTCTTACTTTGGCCTCGATATCGGTGTAGTTCATCACCACATTTGTTCTGTGAATGTTCAAATAAATTATGCATTAAACGATTATCAAGCGAAATGCCCGATTGATTATGAGACTGAAGGATTATGGCATGATGAGGTTACTTCCACTTCCACTTGCTTGCACCTGCAATCAGTCTTCAAGGCTACTGCCCTTGTATTCTTTTCCAATTCTTTTTAATTCAGAACACGAATACTTGTTTCAAGAACATCGAATCGAACGAACTAAAAAACCCTTTGATTGCGAAAGGAGAAACCAAATCGATACTTTCAGAAACAGAACATATTTAGTCATCGTCTTACTCAAGCTTTGACCTAGTTTTAGAGAAAGTCTGCATCCTAGTATTCCAAGGTACGCACACACATTTTCTCAAATTCCTTGGATTTTTTTCTAATATTCAGCTCAGCATGATGTCCCGAAGTTTTAACTCCACAACAGAAATTGTATTTCGGCAAACTCATTAGCAATTCGACATCTCGCAATTCCTACAGTATTTCCCTTAACTTTCCACGTTAATAAGTCATCCCGAGAGTGAAATTGAAATCCCAACGAAACATATGCGGCAATAGTGACTGTGTCTATCAAATTTAAAACAACATAAACTGCTACTGCTGCTACTCTTACTTTACTTTGATTTGTATTATCATTTAGGAAAACTTCAATGCTGCTACAGGCTAATATCAGTAAAATTGCTAGTCCTAATGCTAAATCGGTCAACTTTTCTCCATTTTGCGCTGAATTGACTTAACGCATCATTACAAGTTTTGCGTTGGAATTTGGATTGAAAGTTGCAAGGCGACAGTGCTTAAATCAAAGAGTTATATTGAATTATCACGAATCTTTCGACCTCTTTCTTAGAGTCCAAATGTTCATCGTCATCGATAAACGTATGATGCAGCACAGCATATGAAATCTGCTCTTGTTACACTTTCTCAGAGTTTGTTAAAATTAGTAATTAGCATTGCTAATCATTACATATGCTGATTGATTGCATAATTGCACAATTAGGACACAAATACAATATTGTGCAAGAGGACCGGGCGGAAGAAGTGCAAAAAAACATGAGTCGAATTGACTTACACCTTATCCGCAATCTCACGAACTTTCCACATCCTTTGACCTGGGACTCACTTGGAGTTGCAATGTATGTGGTTGATAATTTTGAAAAATAAAAATAAAAAAGTAATTGGTAATTGGATGAATTGAGTTGTACCATACGAGGGGTAGTAGGCTAAATGGGTGCGACGAAAACAGATAGACAGACAGAGTGAATGGGATGGATGGATGGAATCAAAAATTTTGCTATGAAAGTTAACAAATGACTGGCTGGGCGATGTGGAAGTGAGTTGTGAATTGATATTGGGGAGAGTTCAAAAGGAGCGGGAGGTGGTGGTTCTGACGTCAAAAAAACACTACTACTACTTTAGCCAGGGGATGGAAATTCAACGTGTAACTTTTCATTCCAAGGTTCTTCCAAGGCTGCCTGCCTGCCTGCCTTGCCTGTCATTTGACTCTTTGCTCTCAACACTCAAAGGATTTCCCTTGTCGTCCTTGATGCACTTCCAGTTTGGATTTCTCTGGACATTTAGATTTAATCCAATTCAAAAAGTAATAAAACTAAACTAACAAGTACAGGAATATTTCAAACTGGAAGCTCATGATTTGTTTTCAATTTCTGACGTCCTATCTATCTCTAGCATAATAAAATTAATTAAAAAAACCAAAAGGGAACTGAACTCTGACTTTGGCTACCTTTCTTGAGTGAATGTCCGAAAGGGCAGTTTGTTTGTGCCAAAAATTCAACATTCTTAGAAATGTCGTTTAGTCAGGCACTTGATGCAATTTCACGTGGTCAATGTCAAGTACACGTATCGAAAATCAACATTTTTTATGTCGTTTGATCAGGGCAGGCACTTGATCCATGCATATAATTGCACTGGGCTAATGCTAAGCCAAATACTCAATGCATATACAAAAATTCAACATTTATCGGATGTCGTTTTGAAAGGAGATAAAGGTCCGTTCTCCAATTTTTTTCTTACAAGTTCAAGCATTTTTTTCAACGGTGAACCGTTGTTTAGCCGAACAACTTCCCTAACTCAAAGAACCAATAAGAACCGTGAAACAATATGCTTAATTTTATAATTTTCTAGAAATATGCTTCGCCTACTCCTCCCCCTTCATCGCAGCCCGGTACTGTCCTACTATTTCAACAAACACTAATCAGTAATACGTTGAAAGCGTGTTCATTTGTACAGAAACATTTGTTCATTTGGAAGTTAAAAAGTTAATTTTTTTAAGAACAAAGTAAGTTACCATGTTAAAAGTTGGACTTTATTTGGTACACAAGTTGAGTTTTAATTGAGTCAAAATTTCAGCTTTGTCATTCTAGAGAGTTTGAGTTGGACAGCCAAGAATCTGATAAGTCTCGACAATAATTTATTTGAGAATTGAAAGCCAGAATTACTTAATCGTATAGAACAATATTAATATTAATCGTGTTCTACTGATACTGAAGTACCCTTCGGTGGTATTTGCTTTGAGTACCCAATAATGGCTGACATTGGAGAATATTGTACTCTTGTTGTAAGCTCTTCTTATTGCTACAATTAATTCATTTTTAAGGAAAATTAATCGATATTCCACTTGCAATCATAGGCATATCCAGATAACCTCCAGTTTGAAATGGTCGAAATCTTTGGCGAGAAGGAAATGTTTTTTACACTTAAAAATTTGAGTAGTTCTGGCGTTACGGCGAATTTACGAGTGAGTTCAGACTCTTGATACTGATATGAAAATTAGTTACAACCGTTGACACTTCTAATTGGTACAGCTCATGCATGAAGAATGGACAGAATGGTCACAATCAATGGATTTATTTGGTCGTGTAAAAGTGAGGCCGACTAGAGTTATTCTCGGAGGGAATGAGTCAAAAGAGGTACTATAAATTCATATTTTTGTCTCATGGAAATGCAGATATCAGTTGGAATTAAAATTATTTGCAGATAAGTGTCAAAGTTCGCCCTGACCGGACCAATTTCCAGAAATACTTTATTCAATACTCTGTTGAGTTAGCTGAGACTAAAGATGGAGACAAGTATAGCCCAGTCAATTACAGAAACCTTTGTGACCTTTCATTTATTGGAGATCATGCCGTTTTTAAAGTTACGGATAGCATGATGATAGCCAGACATCCATTCTGGGATGCCGAGCAATGCTGGGCAATGTTTTCTTTGGACAGGTTATTATTCTAATTTTACAAAAGTCTATTTAAAAATCAAAAGCTGAAGCACAACTTTTTTCCTAGATTAAACGAATATTTAGTACCGCTCCGAAATACTGCCCCAGAGGGAAAGCTTCTGAACGTCCGTAGTGTTGAATTCCGTTTCCCATCAGCTCCATTAGATTCTGACTCAGCCATCGTAACAATTCTGCTGTCTAATGCAGAACAATTGCGTGGATATTGGGAAATATACACTAAGCCTCCAAAAAATTGGGCCCAACGAACACGTCTTCACAGGAAAGACGGTGGAAATCTGAGCAATTTTGGCAAAGGCGCGGAGCGAGATAAACAAATGTTGAGTAAGATTTGGGATATCAAATTAAACAAAGAGGAAACTCAAGCCATGACGAGGAAACAAGAAGAAGGCCAAGGAGACAATGGTTACAGTGTTAAAGCTCATCTGACATGGACGCACGCCCAGACCCAGAATATCGAATGCTTCAAAATAGCCCCAACGCGTGGAGTCCTCAACTCAAGGGAAAGTCAGCAAATTTGTTTTCGCTATTCTTACAAATGTATCGGAACTCATTGTCAGTTTGTTTTGCTTCGAATTCAACCCGCAATTTTTATTTGGATTGAATTGAGAGGAACTACTTTTCAGGAGAATGAGCCATCGGTTCAGCTAATTGAGAAAGATTTTTTGCAATTACATCCAGTTTGTTTGTCCAATTTGGATCCTCCGATTCAAATGCTTTGGGTCTTTAATGGTGGGAATGCTCCTGCCAATTTCACAGTTGATCCCGAACCATTTGAGAAAATCAGGAATACAAATTTTGGGCATGAAGTCTTCGAGTGTGTGAGCTACAATGGTTTTATTCCACCATGTTCGTGGTATCCAGTCTTGCTTCGTTTCTCTCCGCTCGAACTTCAGGAATATACCGTAAATTATAATTCCTGAAATTTCCTAATTCGTATTTTAATTTTTTGTATTTGTTTTTAGATTACAGTGAACATAAATTTTGACAATTGGGTCAAAGAAGTTCTGATCAAAGGACAAGCTGTCCTAACCCCAGAAATAAGTCTCCGACCCCCTGCCAATGGAGATAAAAATCGAAAGTATAGTTTGATTGACCCATTGGTTCCTGTCACGATTAGTCCAACTCATGTGACCTTTCCACATCTTATCCCAAATGGACAAACGTCCACAAGCATTGTTTTTCTTACAAATCTCTCTGCCAAAAAGAAAATTTCATTCACTTGGCCAACTGTTCCAATTGAAGGGGGTGGTTCTATTCAATTTGTTCCTGACGCTGGAATTATTCGACCAAAGGTAATTCTTTTGTGCAATACAATAATAGATTTAGCTAATATTTACATATTTTTATACAGGAACAAGCTGCGATTATGGTAAATGTGATAGGAGGTCGAGTTTCCACAGTTTTCTCTAGAATGGTCCGCTGTTCCATGATTGACGAAACTTCTTTGGCTGAGTTTGAGTTTGTGAATAAAGCTTGGGAATTTCAGAAGGGCAGTCTAGTGAAAAGCATGACAGAGGCAGAAGCTGAACAGAGATTAGTGGTAAGGCCTTACAGAATTCTTGAAGCAAAAAATATCCAGAAATCTTACAAATTGTTTCATCATTTTTAGGAAAAGCTTAAACTTAACGGAAAACCAGTCAGGCCGCAGAGTTTTAGCCGAGTCCTTTCCGTCAAAGCTTTTATCGGCAGTGTCTTTGGAACCCTTGACACTGTTATGCCAAAGTGAGTCAATTTTTTTAAATGTTTGAGTTGACGGAATATATATATATATTTTGGGATTATCAGGGAGCAGCAAAGAATGCCATTTGCCGACACGATGCATCTTACAAGGACCAGGAAAAATAAATTGACCCTACTACCCTTTGGGCGTCAGTTGTGTCGGGAAATTCTATCCGATATGCTGTGGTTAGTTTACTAATACTATTGTGTTAATTATAACTAAATATTTTAATCTAATTCTTCCTTTTTACTTGTCCAGGGACGTGGTGAATTCTTCATCCTTCAGTTCCCAAGTCAAGCGTTTATCAACCCTTCGAGCCCCGTACAAGGGCTCAAAAATGAGTAAAAAGAGAAAAATTAAGAAAGAAAAGGAACCCTTAGTCAGTTTCCCCATAGAAGCATCTCAAGATATTCTCGAACATGTCATTTTCAACTTGATTCAAGAAGTTGCAGAAGATTTTTATCCTGGGAAGACGAATCATACAATTAAACCTGTTCAACCTCAAGAACTCATTGATGTGAAACAATATTGTCGTGATCTTGTGTAAAAATGTCAGGTCAAGGAGCTTCGTTAGGTCAATTCGAACTACTATACTAAAAAAACAGCAAAACTCTGATAAACTTTAAAAATAAAAGGAAAAGTGATTTCTCATGAAAAGCTTATGATTTGTTATGAATTTCTGACTTTCTATCCTGTAGGATGGTAAGCAATAAAATTGAATTGGAAAAAACTAAAAGAAAATTGTACTCTGTCTCTGGGTACCAAAATTTAAGTCTTTCCTTGAGTGAAAGTCCGAAAGGCCTGAGTTGCATTTATACGTAGGCAAGAAAAGAATCCTGTCTGAAACATTCTAGATTATATGAAAAACTGAACCCCAGATAAGCTGGAAAGTAAATTAGTAATATCTGCAGTACTAGTAGTACCATCGAATGACCATTTCGAAACTGGGATGTCATACAATTGTATTGACTTACCTTTAGATATTACCTTTAGGTTAAGATGAGAATTAAAATCAGTCAAATACAAGTCATCAGAGGTTTATATTCACAAGTCGTCGAGTCGGATCGGGAAGGGACCCATGCGTATTAACCTGAATTTTGGAACTAACTTACATGACAGCACAAAGATAGTTGGATCTTGGAATCAGATTTCCAAATGGACCTCTTTCAAATTACTAATATTATTGATTGAATTCCCAAGAGGAGCTAAAAGCGTCAACACAAAACTGGAGACTGGACTGGACCAGTGAGGAACAGACCAATAATGTTCTTCGTTTTGTTGTTTTGGTTTGGATGAAAGGGTTGTGTGCCCTCTGACGAGGAATTTGGAGAAAGAGCATCATTTGACCACTTTTCATGAAAAGTTGTTACATGGATTCGGAAGATGCAACGCAGACAGGAACCCTTCTTCTCTCCACTACTACTACTACTACTGTACCGACCGACAAATCCAACTGTATAAACTAAAACCCAACGTCGAGTTCAATCTTCATTGACTCCAATCAATTTTTATTCATTTACAGGCCTGAGACTTGGTTGACCTTCCGGTTTCTTTAATTGGATGGACAAACGGGTCAACAGGCCTTTAAAATACAAACATGGATACTGTAAATCTCTTCAATGCGGAGGTAATTCATTTATTGTCAAAATTGTTTACCAACTTTATCTTGAGGATTTTACTAAAATCGGCATTCCATTCTCATTCATATCATTACTTTAAAATCAAAGTGTAATTTACCTAAATGTGATGCTGATTTGGAAAAATGCCAGAGCAAGTAAAGAGGAAGCAGTCCTAGGAAATTGTTAAATCGATTGAATATAATTTTTTGACTTTTTCTCTAGCTTTCATCGTTGTACGATGTGAAGCCGCCCATTTCCAAGGGAAAGATGACTGCAATTACAAAAGCAGCCCTTAGAGCCGTCAAACTCTACAAACATGTTGTTCAGAGCGTTGAAAAATTCATCCAAAAAGTAATTACAATATTTTAAAAATTGATAAAATCCGAGTCTTTGCCTTTTCAGGGCGTAGCTGATGTCATGCATCTTATAGTTGCGTCTAACCATTTTTTGTGATTGTTTGAACTTGCAGTGTAAACCCGAGTACAAGATCCCTGGTTTATATGTTATCGACTCAATAATAAGACAGTCTCGTCATCAATTTGGGATTGATAAGGACATATTTGCTGGAAGATTTGCTCGAAACCTTCAAGCCACCTTTGTGCATCTCTACAAGTGCCCTGATGAGGATAAATCCAAAGTTATAAGAGTCCTTAATTTGTGGCAGAAAAATAGAATATTCCTTCCTGAAGCTATTCAGCCATTGTTTGATTTGGCGGATCCGAATAATCCAATTTGGGATACTCCTCAAGTTCAACAACAGTTAGGAAATCAAGATGCTTACAGTGGGAATGACATGTCTTCGCATCTTAATAGTGGTCATTCGAGTCAATCCAACGACCAGTATCCAGTCCATTTCAAGAAAGAGTTGCTGGACTATGACTACGATGAAGAAGATGAGGGAGGCGGAGGTGAAGGATCCAGCGGCGGAATGCATCCTGTCCCTCCCCCATCACAGTTATCTCAAGTGCAATCCACAATTACAACGCAAAATGAGTTGACACAAAGTGCACTTTCTGGATTTGATGCTTTGGGTAGCATACTTACGAATCCAGAGGTCCTTCGCCAACTTCAGACGCTGCAAGAACAAATGGCTGCTGCTGCACAGCAACAGCATAACCAACTTGGTTACCTAACTCCAGAACAAGAAAGACAACGGAAACTCGCTGAGTTGAATAAGCAGGAGGCAGCCTTTGATCAGCGTCTTGCTCAAACTGTTGCACAAACGGTAACTAACTTTGTTTTGATATATTAATTAAAATCAAGAATTAAAATTTGTAAAATATCTTATTTACAGCGCCTACCATTCACAATGGACTGCGAACTGCCATTCTCGGAGAATAAGAAATCTGATAAATCTGACAGTTCCATGGGAATGGGAGTCCCACCTCCTGTACCAAACGTTGACCAGAATTCTAACCATCAGCAAAATCCAGGCCTATTGCTACCTCCTCCATTTTTCCATCATTTGAATGCAGAACAACTTCAGCAAATGCTTCCCTCCACATCCAACCATTCTGACCAACAGCAGCATATCAATATGATGGGAAATCCACCACCATCCATACCCAATCCATTTGGAATTCCTCTCAATTTTCCTCTTCAAACGGCTCCGTCAATGCATTACCAGCAGCAGCAGTCCCAACAGGTAAAAAATTTAAAAACAAAGTCTAAGCTCATATTTTGAATATAACTTTTTATATTTTCCGGTAATTCCAGAACCCAGGCCAATTTAATTCACAGCAGCTTCAACAGCTCAGAGACGTGGGAAACGCGATTGGATTCCCTGTCAATTTTAAGCCGGATCAGCCACCACCATTTGAACATGCAAATTTTAACGAAGGTGAAGGAAGAGATCGAGAGGATAATAGAGACCGTGACAGGAGAGATAGGAACCGAGGGTAAGTTAAAAATTCCATGTTCTTTTTTTTTAATTCTGTTCTGTTTAAATAATGCTAATGATATATGACCACTGTGCAGATTAAGATCTGGAGAAAGGTCAAGGCGATCACGATCTAGGAGCAGATCTGATTCTCAACGACGGCGTTCTAGATCTAATTCTCGAAGTAGAAATAGGAAAAGGCATATGCGGTATGTTTAAGATAATTGTATGATAATTGATACTTTCAACGTATTTGAAATAAAAGTATTTTATCCAGGTCGAGGTCTAGAGAACGAAAAGAAGATAAAGAACGGGAGAAAGAACGGCAACGAAAGGGACTTCCTAGCATGAAGAGGGAACATTTGTCAATATGCTCAACTACACTATGGGTTGGCCATTTGTCCAAGCTGGTCTCACAAGAAGAGTTATCAGATACTTTTGGAGTTTACGGTGACGTTGTTTCCATCGATTTAATTGCTTCAAGAGGATGTGCATTTGTTGTAATGAATAGAAGGCAGGACGCTTGTCGTGCATTGGATCGTCTAAAAAATTTTAAGCTGCAGAGCAAGGCAATAACCGTAAGTTTTGTTTAGTTTGTTAAATCATGATAGGTTCTAATTTGATGGTTGATTATTTTTCAGCTTGCGTGGGCACCAGGAAAAGGAGTAAAGGGTAGGGACTGGAAGGACTATTGGGAAGTGGATGCTGGAGTGTCCTATATTCCTTGGTCCAAACTTAAAGTCGATACTGCCTTGGATGAGTTTGAGGATGGTGGAAGTATTGACGAAGATACTCTTCCAGATTTTCTGAAACGTATGTTGTACTATCACTAGTAAAAAATTATATTCTATGTATTAACATTGGTTTTCTATTTTATAGAGCAATACAAGGCTATAACTTCTAAAGAAGACAAGAAGGATGAGAAGGAGAAGTCAAGTGGTGACATTAAAGAGGATGTAAATAGTGTGACCATGAACCATTCTAATTCTGCAACAAACATCCCGTCCTTGTTAACATTAACTTCAGATAATGTAAGCACCGGGGATACGGATTCCCGACCACCACTTGACGTAGCAGCAGCCGCAGCGGCTCAAGCCCCTGCGGTGACCCAAGTTGGTCAGCCTTCCCTTGTGTCTCCTTATGGAATGAGCGGTGAGTTTATCTTGGAAATTTAATTAATTTTTTTCCAATTCTAATAAATGAATTTTTATATTGTTCCAGCTGCAATGATGAACGTTCCCTCGATGGCAATGAATATGATGATTCCACCACCCATGATGGGTAATTATTTTGAAAGTTTCAACGAGAGGTGTGGTTCATTGAACTGAATTTCATTTGATTTAGGGAATCCAATGTGTCTGCCACCACAATTTCAAGGCCTAAACGCTCTCCCAAATATGGCGATGCCAATGATGGGAATGATTCCTGCAAATATGAGTGGAATGCCTCAAGATCCCTCTACGATGAAATTGAATGCTGGACAAGGGCTCCTGGGAGAAATGCCAATGCCGTCGCAACCATCTATAAATCTTCAGACTGCTGCTACTAATGTTCAGGAGTTTGTCGATCGAATGAATGATGAAAACCGGAAGCGTCGACCTGATGATCGTCGTGAAAACCGAGAAAAGTAAGTTAATTTAGTGTAAAAAATATATACTATAGAAATGCAATCAAAAAAGCAAGTTCTCTTCATGAGACTCGCTTAAATGTATTTATACTCGATTGCAATAGTATGAAACGAAGATGTTTGAGTGCTCCTGTACATCTCAATGTCGTTAGCATATAAAACCTTCGCACATATTCACAAGTTATAAATTCTCATAGCTTATGTCGAATATTTAAGATCGTTTTATAATCATTTGAGCGTCATAGTTTCATTACCTAATCGATTTATTTTTGAAAAACAGGAAAAGAAGTCGATTTGAAGATGCCGACGATAGAATTTCTCCGTCCCGTGATGTGATGGAAATGCATTCTCCGTCTAATTTCGTAAGGAGGCTTTGGCTTTTCTTTTTACTATTTTAAGAATGATTAAGCCTGGCCTCGTAAAATTATCTTGTAATTAATTGGTTTCTTTAGGATCGACTAAAGGATGGAGCACCCCCTTTGTTTGAACGGCTGAAAAATATGGCTGGAGGTAATATTCTTCTGCATTCCTATTGAAAACAATAATTTAAACACATTTTTTTGTATTCTCAGGTTATGGATTTGGAGGACCAGGGAATGAAAAAATGAATATGCCCAATAGTTTGCTTGGTGCACCAATTGGTCCACCTCAGCAAGGCATGGGAATCAGGGGTAATATGGATCCTCGCATGTCCGACCCTAGAGGCTTTCCAACCCCTCTTCTTCCCAGTAAGAACAAATTGGATTATTGAAACATTACCTAAAACGAATGTATTTATTTTGAAATAATCGAGAGTTAATTTATGATTGTTTAGGAGGTGGACACCCAGGTCAGTTCAATTCACCGCGTGGACCTCCATTTCCTGGAGACAGGCATTCCGGACCAGGCCCAAGACCATGGTTTGATGGACCACAAAATCCTTTCATTCATCAAAATTCTCAAAATCCGTTTACTGGGAATCCATACATTCAAAAAGGAGGGCCTAATCAAAATGATAACCCGTTTGATATGGGTGGTCCACCACGTGGAGGTGGCGGGGACCGTGGAGGACGTGGTCAGTTTTTCGGTGGTCCTGAACCACCGAACCATTTCGGTCCACGTGGAGCCATTGGTGGGAGAGGTTGGCCAAGAGGAGAGGGCCCATCACCACCTAATAACTGGAGAGGAGGACCACCTGGACAAAGGGGTGGCCGTGGAGCTGGTCCAGGGTCTGGACCTGGTAGAGGCCCTTCGAACTGGCGAGGTCGAAGTCAAGAAGAAGATATTGGACCCAGAGATCTTGATAGAGATCGAGACAATGGGCGTGGGTTCCGAGGAGGTCGTGGAAGAGACTGGGATTCAAGAGAACGTGGAAATGATTTTGATCGAGGGAGCGATCGAAGAAGAGATTGGGACCGAAGTGGGAGAGATAGAAATGACAGAGATCGAGATCCTCCTGGCCGAGGTCGAGATCGGGATCGTGAAAACCGTGACCACGATTTTCGAGATCGGGGCTATGATAAGGAAAAGGATTCTAGCAATAACAGGGGCAATAGAAAGCGATCAGTGGATGAAAGTACTCCTAGATCTGAGTCTCGAAAAGTTGAGTCGATTGATGAAAACTGGGAGGAAGGGAAAAATAGAATACACTCCATGGATAAAGACAAGGATTACTCTTCTAAAGTTAAATCGGAAGGGGAATTAATCAATAGGAGAAACTCACTGGATAAAAATAGTTCTCGGCATGAGTCAGAGAAATTCGGATCTAGGTCGAGAAATTGGGGCTCTAATGATGAAGATAATCATAGGCGACGCTCATTTGGTAGTGATTCCAAAAGATTCTCTCCATCAGGCCAAACTGAGCGACCAACATGGTCGGAAGAACAAGGAGAAGAAAACTGGGAGAGTCATTCTATGCCAGATGCAATAAAAACCTCTGATCCAGATTCACTTCCAACAGAAAATAATGTGACGCCGACGGATGGTCCGAGTGAAGAAAAAATCGCCGTTCAAAATTTTGAGAGTGACACTAGACAAAAATCTTTTTCTTCTGAGAACAATGACGGTAGAGAAGATGCAGCTTTAGAGAATGATTGTTCTGCTCAAGAATTAACACATCATGAAGTTCCAGATAATTACTCATCAGAAGTAGATAGCATTAAACAAGAATTTCCTCCCGACAGACGTTGGGAAGAAAAGGGGAAAGGAGCACTCAAATATTTTGAAGAAGATATTCGACAGCCATCATTAAATGAACAAGAAATGTCTGGAGAAATAAATAAATTTGAAGCAGAGGAGCCGCGAAATGAGGAAATGCCTCTACCCCAAAGGAAATTTTCCTTGCCTTTAATGGATAATTGTATAGATGAAAATAATTTGAAAGATGAGCCAGAAATACAAAAACTCTGTGTAGAGCAAGAGTCAGTTTTTGAACAGAACAATTTTAATAGTAGTGAAAATGTGAATGACTTAGGTAAAAATGGTAGTGAAAATACTGAAGTGACTGCTGACGATAATTGAGGATTTATACAATATTAGATAATTTATGAATTTGCAATGTTCTCTCAACTGGATTTTAAGTGGGATTGGTTTTGTGTTAGCCAAGATTGGCCGAGGTGGTCTTCCTTCCCCTAAACTATGACCCAAGTACCCTTTGACTTTAGCTGGTAGCGTCTTATCCCGGGGGAAGGGAGTATGATCTTGGTGGACGAACTTATCCACTTCACAACATAATGGAATGTCTCAGTTTCGTAACATCACGCTCTGCAGATTAGTTCAATTTTTGACATGATTCTGTAGATACAAGCAACTACAAGTACGATGGAACTGATTTATTAGTGATTTAATTAATATTTAATATATGTCAAGATATAATATTCCTTCTATCTAATAAATGTGCAAAGTTTTTAACAATTCGACTGAGTAATCTTAAGTTTGAAATAGAAATATGCGCATTATTTTGAAGAAATCGAACTAGAAAGAGTTTCACTTTCACCTAGATTTCACTCCGGTGAAAGTTATTGCAATTGCCATATACGCGTATAATAGTTTTGGTCTGTCTGCAATTTGGTGGATGAGCAGGCAGTCAAGGTTTAATCGAATGCGGAAAGGTCGCTGTCCCCATTATCACACTTGCAGCTCATAAGTCCAATTTGGAATAATTAAAGCGTCATAGGCGGATTAATGATTGTTAACCGCCAACTGCACTATCTTTCCAAAACAAGGCTAGTTCCGCCCCGAAACCAAGTCGGTTCATTTTCTGGCTAATGCTGAATATACCGTACTGAGTTTTGTATTGGTTTGTAGAATTTATCCTAATGTTCAGGTTAGCTTGTCCGTGGGGCTTAAGACGATAGACGATACCATTGCTTTGCATGTGACCGCACGTCACGTTTTCGATACGATTGACTGTCGCGTGCCTAGTCCTAGACCTTGAATTGCTAACTAAATACATGCAATGACCTTGTAATTTTATTGATATAATTTACATGCCCATGTCCTGCAGCAATGCAATGGCGTCTTCTCAGGTAGAGTAATTATGCGGAGATCAATAGCAATGCGGATTAGTTTTAATCATAAAAGTATTAAAGCTCTTTGAGTAAAGGGGATGTAAATGTCTATAAATTATTGGGTTTTATATATGCCAAATGGACAAGAACAACGAAAATGCCATTGCCATGCGTCAAATTCAGTATAACTAGGTCAGAATTTCCGAGATCTAATGTTTCTTGGAGGAAATTATAATTGCGCAGAGCAGAGTGGAATATTTCTAATTAGAGCCTAAATAAACAATTTCGAATAAATACAAAATGTGTCATGAATAATTCCTTCCTAGAAGGAAGATTAACATTTCATGATTTCTTTTTCTTCCACTACGGGCTTACGTCTTACCCTGTACGGATTACTGACGAAGGAGGCGTAAAGGATTATTATTAAAAGGTGACAAATATGCCGTGACGCAAGGCAAGGCAAAATGTTCCCAGGAATGAAATGAATGTTGGACTTGCTTACTCACAGGCTAGGGCCACGGACGCAAGACAGAATCTGTGCCAACTCAGGCCAAGGTAGCCTGAAAAAAGGAGGAAAGCAAAACGAACTATTTCTGACGGAGTGTACGACGACGTCGCTCGCTACGTCGAAATCGAAACGCCCTTTTACATGTTTCGTAATCGGGTCGGGCAAACCGACCCGGGTTTTCGCAAATTCATGTATTACAGTATATTGCATGGCCATGACATTTAAAAAATTGAAACTAAATAGCGTAACGGTGACGTTGGTCTGGTTTCTGATACTGGAACTAGGTGAAATTGGTCAAGTTTGATGTTTTTGAAAAATCTCACGCCATTTTGGACATTTTCCCATGTTAATACCAATGAATTTTATTACTATTTAATTCTTTTTTAGTACTGGTACAAAATCAGACATAATATTAAGTTTCGCAATTGTTTTGCGATCAATCTGACAGTGGTTTGTAGAGGTTATAAGAAAAATTTCCACTCTAGCATGAGATGAACGATCATCCGATAGGCCAGTAGCAACATGTCCCGTCACAGGCTCGGAGCAGAGCAAACCGATCCAATCCGAATTCGCATGTCTAGTCTAGTCTACCCTTTTCTTGCAAAAAAAAAGATTTGCTCTTGTGAAATGTACTGGAAGAACTTTAACCCACAACGTATACTACACGTTGTACGTATAAGCTAAAGTACCTTAAGCTAAACGTTGTGTTCTTCCAGAATCCCAACTTTATCTTGGAGGCGAAAGGCAAGGCAAGGCGGGGCACGGGCACGGGTGGTTTAGTACTGAATATCGTAGGCAGGAGCCACAATAGAAAAGCCAAGAGTCATTTCATTTGAATACATGAAGGGAAAAGCAGGAGGAAAGGAATAAAATCCAATAACTACTTGTGGTTTGAAGGGAAACCAGTTAGTTCAGATTAAGACACATGAGTTGACACGACTAAATTGAGTGTTAACTAACTTACTCCCCACTAGTACGTACGACAACTACCCGGCTCCGTGTTGTTTATTCTTCTTTTTCTTCAAGTTCTCAAATTTATATCCTGTTGAAGTTGAAATAATTTACAAAGTTATTACAACGACAACAATCAAAGGCATACACAATGGGTCAAGCAAATGGTGATGAAATAGAAAACGCAACCACGTTTTTTGAAGGGGTTGAAAAGCTTTTAGAGGTATGGTTCACTGGTTCCGATGGAAAAATGAACAATTGCGATTTGAGAAAAATTCCAAGGTAAGAAACAATTTTTGTATGCTTTTGTGGTGCAAAAAGGAACCCTCGGGTCAGTCTATTGATTTATTATTAGTTGCAAGTTCAAGTTACGTGGTAGAGCCAATTAGGAAGAAGAATGTCTTGTTCATATTCTGTACGATTACGATTTATCGGTTTTTGGTTTACCTTTTCCTATAAAATCTTGAAATAAGTGTAATTACAGAAGTGAAAGCCATAGTCATAAAGTAAAGATTCGGCTCAAATCATAGGCTTTCTCAAGTAATTGTATTATAACCGTAGCTAAACCAAAACTCAGGAAATTAGAAAACTAGTGTAAGTATTACTAATCCATTTAGATTAAATGATGCAATGCAGCTGTATTCAGACGTAGTGCCTTAAAGCTATTGAATTTTCCATCGCAAACCTCCACGTACGAGTTATTTTGGATCATATTTCATTAAATCTACCTGAAAGAAAAACAAAAATAACTTGTGAAAGCAAATATTGAACAAAGACATGATTCGAGATATGTCTTTATTAGCTGAGAGCCGAACTTTTTCCAATAAAGTCAGATCAGGTCAAAGATGACATGACATGAGTTATTGATCCAGTCCAGAGCAGAGACGACAGAGTAGATCAAACGTACACATAAAAAGTAAATAACCTCATTCTTGTTTTTAAAACTTTTCCATTCTATGATTTTTTCCCTACAGACAGAAGATTGAAGGGCTTCTTCGTCTCGTCAAATGCGAGGTCATCAGCTTCTCATCCAATGATTTTCTGGATGCATACGTCTTGAGGTAGTTCTAGCTTAATTTTTCTCCTCCTAAATAACTTTGTTGAGCTCAAATCCGGGAATGCTTGTAAGAAAGAGCGACCGTGTAAAGTCCAAAACCCAAATCAGTTGATTGTTGTGTAAAATTGGCCCTGCTGCCATGCTGTCTCCTCCTGCTTTTGAACTTCTTACACACACACGAAGGATTTGTTCTCATTTGGATGGTAAGTTGGGTAATACGTATGAAATTTCCATTTCATCACAGCCACAGCAGCTGCATTTCCCTTGCTTAGATTTACATTTCTTTCCCAGACGGGACAGAATAACTAATATTTACTTAAGTTTACTTCTCCCTATCATTCTTTTGGGCTAAATTTGATGGGTAGTATCAGTCTTAAGAGGATAAGGCATGGTTGGTGACTGGTGAGGATGACTAATCTCAAGTTTCCTTTTCTTATCGTTTTTTTCTTACTGTCATGTCGATGATGATAGCATTGTTTAAGTGGGTCAGTTCAGTTCAGTTGGAGAAGAGGGTACATAGATTAGGATTTTGGATCGGATGACGGACGGACGGACTGGATGAGACATGGTCATAAAAATGAATTGCATTATCTTGAGAAAAAAGCATGCACAAGGCGAGTGTTATTTCTTTTAAGTTGAAAGTTGAAGCCTTATCGTTCTTTACAATAAATTACAAATGCAACAACACTACACAACGCGTGTCATGTTCTCAAAGATAGACCTGGCTTGGCTGGGCCTGGGCTTAAGCTCGGCAAACCACTTTACAATTTACAAGGGCCAATCAATAACATTGTAACCACAAATGAAGTTTAATTACCAGAGTTTCAAAGTTCGTCATCATACTAAACATGCGGCAATCAGAGCAAGTTCGTAAGAAAGTATTGTCCACTTTAATTGACTAGATTATTTAGTTGAAGGACAGAAGAGAAATTAACAAACTGTCTTGTCGTCAGTTTAAATTAAGGAGGGCGTCCTTGTGCTTGGCTTGCTTTAATTAACTTCCCACTAGTCCTTTGTCTTGTAATTCGTATCACACGGCTCCAGCATGCTCAGATTTTTATTATTTCAACAGAGTAGAATAGAATAGAATAGTAGTTCAGGACATCCTGTCCTGATAAGGATGAGATGACGGTGACAATATTCACACGCTGTGTCAGCTTAATGAGAAAAATTGAGCTGTCTAATTTTTAAATCTGACTGACTGACGTCGGGAATTTAATACTGCTGCATCTGCACTTACATTTCCTCTCAACAAATTCTTCAAGGGCATTAGGATACAAAATTGAAGCTTTAGTTTCATCAGTGAGTCTAAGGATTTGTCTGATCATCATTATGAACTAATTTCTCACGAGTCAAAGCTGCGTTATCCAATTTCACTCCTTATCTTCCGATCTAATAGACTTTGTACTGTCTCTCTATATTTTCTTTGTATTTGACTATCAAGACTAGTCGCGCCAGGTCACCAAATGTCATGTGAATTTGCTGGCACTAGAAAATTAGTTGAAAAGTTGAGGAGTTGTAAATTTCTTGTCTAGACTTTGAAATCCTTTTACCCTTCTGTTTTCCTGCAATACCGGCTGCTTAGCTTGTCCCCTTAAATCTAATTCTTACAAGCTTAAAATGGAATTGAGTTCAATGTTGAATGATGCTTGAGAAAGAGACATGAAGCCTGTGCCTAATGATGTGGAAATATCTTAAAAGGTCAAGGTAAAAAATGGGTAAGAGATCATGATGGTGATGGGTTGGTGAAAAATTAAAGGCCATCATCTCCACTAGTCCAACTTGACTCTCATTGTTGTTTTAGTGTTGTCGAGCGGACTCTCGGGGGGAATTGAATTGTCCGATGACCACCTTCTCTTGAAATCCAATATCCAAATCCAGGGCTCAAGTCTGTAGAGGTACCAGCAGGCATTCATCACGCAATGTTTGTTGGTATCCACGCAAGTATGATTTAAAAATCCCCTTTTACACAGTTTATCACCAGTCGGCTCTCTCCTCTTATTTCCATTCAAACTTACAGAATAAGTTTTACACTTGATTTTATTACGTAATGCAAAACCAGACTTTGTAATTTCATTCATTTCTACTTCTGTCTGATGATCCCAACACTTCGCTAATCATTGCAGAACATGTTCCATCATTATGAGAATCATTTGGACAACTTGTTACAAATTATACAACAAAATAATCTCTGCAACTGTTTCGAAAGTTGAAAGGCATGGAAAGGTTAATCCTGACTTTTAATGTGCCTTAAATTTGAGATTAAATTATTTATATGATCCAGATGCTGCATTTAAATAATTTAATTTCTAAGAAGCTCAAGTACAAGATTATTGCAGATTTGATCAACTCAAACTGAAATCTTGGATTAGACGCTTGGAAAATTTCCTATGCATTTGATTCTATTGGAACTCGAGTTTTTTCATCAGAAATCTTTCTAAAAAAATCTCTTTTGTACAATATTTTGTCTTTGGAATGAGAGGAGAGAGGTGAATCGGTGAAAACACCCCCTGTGGTGGTGTGGGGAGTGGGGCTCTTGAGGAGGGACGGGTGACCTTTGGCCGGTGACCCTCCCAGAGCTGCCCCCAGGCTAAGGAAAGCCCTGGAACTACCCTGATATCCTGCCTACGCAAAGGTCAATCCGTCCATGGGTTGATGTGAGAGTATTTAAATAATATTTTAATTAAAAATTGAGTCTGGTAAATGGTGTGTTGTTGGTAATAATAAGAAAACGTCAGTGGGCAGGAGTGTACGGGTGTTACCCCTCGCTTTAGCCACCGGTGCGGTGGATTGCGCTTCTCTGTCTTTTTCTGTAATTGAGTCAATGTATATATTTCCTTCTATCTTTTTAATTTTAATTTGTTTTTTTCTTGACTCCTTCGCCTTGGGCGGAGGTAGAAAGAAAATTCTTATTCGCTAATCGTTTTCTCTTTCTTTCCCTCACAGTGAAAGCAGCTTGTTTGTCTCTAAACGTCGGTTCATTCTTAAAACGTGTGGAACAACTACTCCACTCAAATGTCTTCAACCACTTTTCATCTTGGTGAAGAAATATGCTGGATTTGATCAAATTGAGGTAGGCAGGCAGTAGTTTTCTTTTATAAATACAAGATTATACTCATTTAACTTTTCCCTTAGGATGTGTTTTACTCAAGAAAGAATTACAAACGTCCGGAGCTTCAAATAGTTCCTCATCGTAATTTTGATGAAGAAGTTAACTTGATGGATACATTCTTCACTGGTAAGTACAGAATAAACTTAGGTTCTATAGTATACTATACCCGAGTGCTATTGAATCATTTGCTCTCTTCTAAAATTTCAGATTTGAATGGCTCGGCATATTGCCTTGGAAGCGTCAATCGTGACTGCTGGTACTTGTACACGTTGAACCCAATTGGTGGAAATAAGACGCGTGCTATTGGCGTCCAAGAACCTGATCAAACTCTTGAGATCTTGATGACCAACTTGGATACTGAGATCATGCGAATTTTTACCAAGGAAGTGTCCAAATCCGGCAAAGAAGCTACTATGGTAAATTAATTTCACCCTTAAAATGTTCAGCTGGACTAAATTTAATTATTATTGTTTCAGACATCTGGAATTGACACTATCATTCCGAATGCAGTGATAAATGAACATCTGTTCGATCCTTGTGGCTATTCCATGAACGGAATCTTTAAGAATGTAAGTTAATCTTAATGCAAATAAGAAATTCTAGTTTTTGCCGGCTGCGGCCTATCTGTTTATATGTCCTTACTCTGACCTTTCTTTCATTTCTTGTCAATATTTTTAAATGCACACACATTTCAGTCGGAAAATGGTACAAGTGTCAACGTAAGTGTGTTGAAATTACCGACCTTTTGCCTTGGGAATTTTCCATATGACAATGAGGAAAGCAATTTAACATTTTTGTATGACTCATTCTTACGCAGGGAAGTTACATGACCATCCATATTACACCGGAGCCGGAGTTTTCGTACGTCAGCTTTGAGACTAATGTTCCTCAAAGTTCATACAAGGACATCATTGGACGTGTTTTGGATACTTTCCAGCCCGGAAGATTTGTCGTAACTCTCTTTGCCAACAAGGTAAAATAATTGAAATTTTTAATTTGTCGCATCTGTAGCTTAAATTATTTGTATTTTGAATTTTTAGGCAAGTGTGGCTTCTGCATCTCATCTTGAGGTGGAAAAAATGGTTGCAATCAAGGAGTGGCTGAGACTAGACTCTCAGTTTTGTCACTTTAAGAACTACGACCTCACCTACGCGCTCTACACCAAATTCCCGAGCTGAGGCTTTTTGTGGCCGGACATCTCTGCCGGATACGACTCGGACATGAACATGGACACACGCTACTCATACTGGAAGAAACCAATTGTTCAGCCTACGATTACATTCTCTAATAATAATATTTCAATGGATTTCGGTCCAAACACCTTGCCGAAAACACGCTTATACTTTCCGTTAGCTCTTCTTTTAAATTTAATGTTTCATCCGTTAATAACTTTGGGTCAAATGCTAATCCTGCAACTTGATCTCAATTTCAAATTCTCGACTACTCAACAAAGAGGAGAAAACAACAAAGGTGACTTCCCCTGGTTTTACTCTTTGGTGATTTTATTTGTGATCCTAGCAGCAGTTGGATTTGGGGATAACGGTACGGATATGAAACGACACGCCCCTTGGAGTGAGGATATGACATTTTTACACCAATTATCCTCACATGGGTCAGACAGCTATTCATCTATCATTCTCATATTTATGAACATTTTCTGTACAACACTACAATTCTCCTCTTTGCAAAAATGTTCCAAGAGAGCCTACTTTATTTGGTGGAGGGATGAAATTTCATGAGCCTCTCCAATCCAATGACGATTTTTCTTTCTCCCTTCAATGAAATTATGATTTAGAATTAATTAATTAATATTATTATAGACTGTTTTATTTTGCTCGCCTCTGTAGTAGAAATGATAAAACTGTCGTCGCTTTCTCCCACTACTACTTTGAAACTCAGAATGTCTAAATAAATACAAATAATTACAATGTTTTCCTGCGTCTTGCAATCNTAGAAATGATAAAACTGTCGCCGCTTTCTCCCACTACTACTTTGAAACTCAGAATGTCTAAATAAATACAAATAATTACAATGTTTTCCTGCGTCTTGCAATCAAGTTATTTGTCATCATCGTAAGAAATCATTTGGGATCTTTCCAAACAAATTCATCCTAATCCAAAGGTTAAGCTAATAATTACATTTGTACTCTTTTTTAAACTATTAAAAAAGCCATTAAGTCGAAGTCATGAAATTTAAATATTTAACATATATTATACTTATACTTATAACATATATTTAAATATATACATCTTCATAACTCAAAATTATTAAAATGTCCAAAGAAACTTCGCAAAATTTCCGAATCAGAACAAACTTAACAAAGGTGAGCCTCGGGAATAATTAACGTCAAAATACGTCATCGGCATCCTATTCTAGTTATGAATGTCGATAAAATTTCATTCGCATCCAGTTTAAAATTAAGCCACGATGGAGCACCCGGTCCACGGAAAAAGTCATGATATGAGGTGGATTCGAGTTCTCTAAAATTTTCTCCCTCAATATCTTCAACGAAAAGTCGTCGTTTTGGATTTCTTGCTGTGGTACTGTCCCGACCCCTGCCCATCTATTGGAATCTGAACGCCAAATCCCATGTCTCGAATGTCACTCTTGGGTGTCCAGTCAGTAACCTAAATTAATATTGAATCGTTTTAATCAAATCTCTTGAATCAAGAGAAAATTTTGACAATTCTTACATTCAAATTGAACTCAACATCAAGTGATCTCTCCGCACGAGTAGACGATATAGGATCATAATGTTCCGGACTAAAAATCTGTGTTCCTGAGAATCCCATAGGATACGGGTATGGAAATTGCCAGTCGATAGGTCCCACACAACGAAAGTTTGGAACTTCATTAGTTCCATTAAGTTTATCTGAAACCCATTTCTTCAGTCGTCTGCATAACATAATCAATTTCTGAGTAAAATATATTTCATAGCTCATTAAATACAAGAGAGAATTTGAGATTTACTTGACATATGGATAAATGGTAAAGAAGTTGGCGTTGTTGTAGCCCCTTTCGCTCTTAACGTTGTCTTTTTTATGCTCTGGTAGTTCGTCCAATTCAAACCATGCTATTTGTTTAATCTCATACAAAGTATTTGGTTTAAAGTCAAATTCCTTGTCAGCACCAACGACGAGATACATTCTCTCCTTCCTGTCCCTCGAAAAATTCTCAATGAAATGGCGTGGGTGAAGAAGGTGAGTTATGTCGTACCCCGTCTCCTCCATTACCTATTGTAAAAATAAAAAAAATATGTAATTACTGCCCGATCAATCGCTATCGTTTAACAACTAAAATAAATACCTTACCTCTCTCTGGGCACAAACGAGAACATCTTCTCCTTGGTTTATTTTCCCTTTGGGAAAACCCCAGCTACTTCCAAAGCCTTGTACAAGTAAAACCTCGGTCAATTCAGAATTAAGAAGGATTGCTCCAAAGGTTGGAACTTTTTGTTTATAGGCTCTAAAATTGTTCACTATGAATTCAATGAACGGCTCATGTTTCTTCAAACTGGGAGTATTCTGTAAATTCAGATAATTCAAAATTTTTATATTGATCTGAGCTCAAGTAATAGATTGATAGTCATATTATACATCCGAGGGAATGCATGTATCTACAACTATAACTTACACGAAATATGGCAGCTGCAAAACTAGAGTAAGGGACATGTGCTAAATGCTTGAGTGTGGCATCAGGTTTTGTGCAATATCTGTCGACAAATAGCCAGTGAGCTAATTCAACTTGGAAACATACTCGAATCAAATCAGTTTGCTCTTCCATTGGGATATTCATCAGGAATCGCCTAAGAGTCAAAGACAGGAAGCGAAACGATCACAGTAATGTTAACATTCGACCTAATTAATATTGATGTAGCAAATCTACTTACCCAATCAAATCTGCAATTACAGATTTTGGTATATCGGGCAAAACACCCAGAGGCTGTGGGGTCAAGGGAATCATGGACATTTTTCTGGAAGTGACGTGCCTGCTTAGGATTTGATTGGATTGGTCAATCAGTCGGTCAGGTAGGTTTTAACTAATTCTTTTCCACAAATTCCCATAAATACTAATGGAAAAGTACTAGAATCTTTAAATTCGAGAAATTATGATCAACTGTGACAGTCAAATGTCAAATGGGTAAAAGCAACAATAAGGAATTCAGTCTCAATTTCCAAAAATTCCAATCGATCTTTCCCGCAATTCAGATGCACTTCTGTGTAAAAATTCAAAAATCTACATCTCACCCCTTCCTTCTGGCCGAGCGGAGAAATTGAAAGAAAATTTCATTCCAGCACCTTGCTGGACAAAATATCTGTTTTTAAAAAACAAAACAAAGAGTTTCGAAAAAGGCATTAGACATTGTATCATAAGAAATCTTTCAGTATGGATTACAAAGAGGAACAAGCAAGTGAGCTAGAAGCTCTAGAATCAATTTATCCTTCTGAGTTCAAGCGTAAGTTTATACCGAAAACATTAAATCCGGTATTTTACACGTGTTTGCAAGCTTG
>WJEZ01000462.1:0-27934 GCA_009869925.1 Thalassaphorura encarpata
TATACGGGGCAAAATCTTTAGACATGTTTTGCAGGCTGATCCATTAAACAAATGACTAACTTCAGGTATACGTATATTTACATCATCGCGGAGATCTTTAATTGTCGAAAGACTTGCAATAGTGTATTCTGGCCACTTGATTAATTCTTGCATTGTTTTTGGGTATTGAGAAATGACTGGTTGAGTCATGAGAGAAGAAAGGATTCCGCTGTAGCCATTGGAAATCACAATTGCACGAAGTATCCATAAACCAAATACACATTGACCTTTCAAATTTGTTGTTGGATTTAGTGGAACTCCTTGGTTTAAAATTGTTCCAATAAATGTAATCAGATTTTGAACTGAATTATGAATATTAAAGGAACGACTAGATCCGATAGAATATAAACTCAAATTGACTAAACACAAGAAGATTAAACAGAATAGCCAAGTTAGAGGATCCATTGCAGTGAAGAGTGCTCTCATGTTTGTTTCAGAAATTAAATGTTGGTCTAAAATGAAGATTATTAAATGAAGAGAATTGAATCGGACTGTTACAACTTGCATAACTTCCATTGCATGCGTACTGATAATTTCACCACTCATCAAACAACCCATAGTATGGATTTTTCTTCAATGTGTCAAAGTCAAATTTTACAAGGGTCAAATTATAAGTTCTGGCTATTTCTCGACTTTCACATTCCCTTGGCTGGTCGGTCCAGTCCAATTCAAAATTAATTCCTTGGCCATTGCCATTGATGACTAAAGATGGCTCACAAATATTGTCTGTATCTATGTCCAAGGCGTTGAGAAGGTTACTAAAATGTCTATTCTTGTGAAGTGAGATCCAAAATTTTGTCAATTCTCTGACGTCAAATGAGGAAAATTCGGCAGGAAGGGCCACTGGTTCGACGTTTTCTTCTCCACAGAATAAACAAATCAGATTAATCAAACTTGAATTGAATATTTCAAAAAGAGATTCACGAAGTCTAGTGTATTGAATGATATCACTAAAAATTGAAATTCTTGTAGCCATCTTAGTTGTTGGTTCATTTTCAACGGTTAATAAATCAATTTTTCTATTTCGTTCCATAAAGTTGCGTGAAATTGCGTGCCCAATAACCCTGCCCTGGGTTGAATTTTCCATAGAAAATGTTTCAAAATAACTTGAATTCTACATGAAATAAATCTTGTGGATGAAAATATTTGTATCTTGTGAACTGAGTTGTTCAAAGTTGGTGTGATGTCGGCTTTACTTCTAATAATTGTAATTGGTCCATTTTGTTCTCCTTTTAATTCCAAATGTCTCAAGAGTTCTTGATCAATATTTTGAAAATAAGGAAGATTTGTGTAACTAATAAAATCTGTAATACAACCGTTAAGGCTTTGGTAAAATTCTCTTACTTGAAGAGAAAATTCTTGAAGCGAGAAAGTTGGTTTGACTTTTAGTAGAACAACAACGATAAATAAAAATATTTTAACAAATTGAAAATCCATTTTAATGCTTTTACAGAGCTAGGCAGACAGATTTTGGTAATTTCTACTAGATAAAATAAGCGACACTGGATTGAATATTCTCAACTCCTCCTAACTTTGTATCTAAACTTCATCCAATCAAATGAGTCCACTTGTAATATTGATCTAACATTTGTGACTACGTGTCTTTAGATGATGACGGTGAATTTAAATTGTTTCATTTTAAACATGAACGTATGTCCAGAAGTTTAAACAATTGTCTATTTGCATAGCGGTAGCTATCGTTCCATTTTGTCACGTGAAGCTTTTAACAGGTCTAACAAGCAAGTCTCCCAAACCCAATACTCAACATATGCTACAGGGCATTCCCGAAAAGATTCCTCCCTTTTTTATAATTATTCAACTTCGATACCCAATTCTATATCGTAGAAATCTGATTTTAATTCATGGATGAGAATTTCCTTCATTGTTCCACTGATGCACGGTTTTGTTGTGTGGATACAAATATTTTTAGAACACTGCGGAGATCTTTGGTTAAGACTAGGACGATTAAGATCTCCAGATTTCAATTTATTATGAGGATTGGTCCGATCCAAAACTTACTACGACATATTGTTTGGTATTCAGGTTAAATAATTAAAAACACGTGGGGCCTTTTCGGGAATGCCCTATAGTATGAATTTTTTCTGTCAGTATGGGAAACGTTGAATATTTTCTGCAGGTCTAATTTATAACTATGTATCCAGAAGAGCAAAAATTGTAATACATTAGATCCCTTAAACAGTTTATTTTGTGCATTGGCATAAACTAACCTATTAATTAATTTAATATCACGTTTAAACTAGGACGATTAGGATCTCCAGATTTCTATTTACTATGAGAATTGGTCCGATCCAAAACTTACTACGACATATTGTGTTGTATCCAAGTTAAATAATTATAAACACGTGGGGCCTTTTCAGAATGCCCTATAGTATGGATTTTTTCTGTCAGTATGGGAAACGTTGAATATTTCCTGCAGATGTGGATATAAACCACTTGGTCTGATTTATAACTATGTATCCAGAAGAGCAAAAATTGTAATACATTAGATCCCTTAAACAGTTTATTTTGTACATTGGCATAAACTAACCTACTAATTAATTTAATATCACGTTTAATCTTTATGAACTAATTACCCTATTTCCCGTACTGCATTGGAAGTACGACTAACAAGGTAACCACTTGAGGTGTTCACCGGCTTTTGGCCCGAGACATATCAGAGCTTGAAGACCTTGCTGAGGAATGGTCAAGTACGAAGTATTAGCTCTGCGAGGTCAAAGGTCAAATTTCTAGAAATGTTTAAAAATTTGAAATTTTTTCCCCTATGGTGTTTGAACAAAAGTCATTTTTCACCAAATACACGCCTGAGCATAGGGCTTACCCTTTAGCACGTGTTTGGTGTTGCCCTATACCTTACCTGTAGATGACAAAAACACCTCGAAATGCAAAATGAAAAAATCAGCATGGGATTTAACCCATGATTTTTTAACTTTCATGGGGACCATTATGAAATTTTTTTTGCAAATTTTTAAACATTTCTAGAAATTTGACCTTTGACCTCGCAGAGCTAATATTATGCACATGATCGTTCCTCGTCATGTACCATTCCAAAAGGAGACGAACACCTCAAGTGGTTACCTTGTCAGTCTGATAGCATCATTTTGGTGACACCTATAAAATTTATTCAAGATGACCTTAGTTGTAAAACACGGGCTAAGTTTTGTAACTGCAATAAACTTGCTATTGAAGCGAGGCACTGTTATATAATCATTGATGTAAATTATAATTTTAATCGTTTCAAATTCACATGCAGCGCAGTGGAACGTGATTTCACACAATGCTGACAATAGTTCTGCTCATCAAGATGAAATCAATTCACAATTGCTGTAGTAGTTTAGAAATCACACTCGTCTGCATCAAAATAGGTATAGAAATGCAAGTTTACACTTATGCTACCACTCAAAATTAAATTCTAAAGAAAATCGCAAATCTAATCGAGAAGATATTCTAATATCTAATATGATGGATTCAGATACGATTTGTATATTCAAGAATTTAATTCATTGCACATTTTAGAATTCAATTTACTACTTGTTAAAAAGCAAGTTTAGAATAATCGATTGAATTCATGTAATAACATTAACAAAAAATAAATTCCAGTATACGCCTCAACCATCAGGTAATTTCCATTTTATTAACGAAATGCGCATTCACGTTTATGCGATTGGCTCTTCCGTGGTCTGTGCGCACCCTACAGGTCGCATTTTTTCACCAAATCGAAAAACTCCTCGGATTTAGGCGTTTCAGCCCTTGGCTTCCCCGGTGTGCTATGGGCGATGAAGTAGGTCCAGGGGATCAGTTGCCTAACTATATAAATCGAATCAAATGCAAGCGGATACAAATTAAGTATAACCAAAGGAACCATGTTTCTGGGGAAGCAAAATAAGAATCACGTTTCACAGGCAATGCTTCAGAATGGTGCTGCTTAATTTCGGCTTGTGAACACATCTCCTCCTACATTTCTCGGCCGATCTTCAAAATGTCTACGCCTATCAAGAGATCTCAAGGTCCCAATTATTACTTGGAGAGTCTGGTCCAAAAAATGCCTTCCATTCATTTCAGAAATTTGAAAAAATTAAAATCGACAAATTTTGTATAGCGCTTCGCGAAAGATTCAGTTGAACTACAATGCTACTCAAACGGCAGTCATCCAGCTAAAATATTGGAGGCAGATGCTTCATTTGTTGCTGCGCTTCCCAATATATATTTTAATCACAAATGACAGCCATCGAACTAATATATTGGAAGCAAATACTTCTTACATGAGAGACATTTCAATCTTGTAAAAATTGTTGTTTTCAGTTTGTTTTAGATACATACATGGAATTTCAAGCGATTCGAGGTGTCGGCTTCGAAAAACGTCTTTCCTAAAAGTCTTACTAGGAACAAAGTTACGCAATTTGCTTCTACGTTTTACTTATCACTGGTTTACATGACAACGTTACGTCGAATTGTTAGTCAAACTAACACAAGTGAGTGAGATTCTCTTAGACGGCTGTCTCAGTGGTGAAATTACTCCTATCAGACGTCTACAGCCCTCTGATTACCATTCCATTTCCATACTTTGCTATTTTTATGTCAGCCAACTGTTCTTTAAAGTAAAGTATAAGGACAACACGGCAATCTATATACTTCAAGCTTATGCCCGGTGGAATATTAAATATTTGATTTTTTTTCTTGAAATTCTACTACTTAGCTTCAGCCCGCTCCATTTCAACGTTTGCAACAGTCTATATTCGATTTACTACCATGCATTTCGTCAGTTTATCCAGTTACACCAGTTTACTTGCACTTACATGGTGTGGAAAATTTCTGTTTGCTTAAAATTTCTGTACTTATTTAAACTTATTAACTAAATTATTCAGACCTGTAAACTTTTGTGCATTTGTAATGATCTCGAAGCGCGTGTGTGTCTGGAGTCTGGATTGAAATGAATAAATCAATAAATTAAAAAACATTGAACCTAATTATACGGGTTCGACCGAATCTAATAAAATGATTGACTGATTGGCACATCATCAGACATAACACGGTCTGGTAAATGGGCCCGTGGAAATCAAGGCGGATGAATTGTGAAAAATAAGTTGAAAGGTTTAGTAATTTATTCATTCGCAAGCACGAGCATCTATTTTTAATATATGCATGACCATTTTGGAATCAAACTTGAAATATGCCGACATTTATTAGCGGAGGGTATCAGGAATTTTATTAATTTATAATATGCAATTATTCTTGCGCCAAAAACTGTATAAAATGCCAAACTACTCCTATGGTAAGTCAAATCGTTTTTAACTCCCAGTGAATAATTTTGTACAAAAAAATTGTACGTATCATAACAATGTTGTTTCATTTTGCAATTTTGCTATTGTTGAACATGTTTGTTGAGATAGAATCGCAACAGTAAGTTTTAATTACTACCTTTTTAATACTCCGTTATTGCCTTGAGACTTTACTTGAACCTTAACATATTTTTTTTACTTTCAGATCTTACGCCTCTTATCAATTTGGTATTGTCTGCCACCCGGAATCCATTCAGACCCCTTCAAGCTCAAGTCAAATCATACAAATCGTTCAAAATGCTATTTCGGCTAATAAAAAAGTAAAAGCTTTTGGAAATCGTCATTCCATCACTGATATTATTTGTTCAGATGGAGTTGCCATCAGTATGGAGAATTTTAAGGAAACACTAATTTTGAATCCAGACAATACTGTCAACGTTTCTGCAGGATATGCTTTTCAAGAGCTTAATGCATTTCTACATGAGAATGGACGTTCATTGAGTGGTGGACCATCTTGGGGTGGAATAACAGTGGGTGGAGCAGTAGGTACTGGAGCTCATGGTTCATCACTCAAGTATGAAACAACACTTTCTGCAAATGTTGTTGGCCTTCGAATTATTGATGGTCTAGGAAACATTAGATTTATTTCATCTGCGTCAGATCTACAAAGCTATCGAGTTCATCTTGGCTTACTTGGAATTATTTTAGAACTTGTCATCCGAACAGAACCAGATTTTAAAGTATTAGCAGAATACTCTGAAGTATCCGATGCTATGCTGACCAATGGGCAATGGGAACCATTTGTCCGTAACTCTGATTATGCAACATTTTGGTGGTTTGCGGGGACGGGTCGACTCATTAAATCAAATGAGACCCGAGTACCAGTGACGACACCTGGTAATGCAGCAGCTAACTTTGGTCACAAAACAACTGATGAATTTAATGAATATACTAGCAAAGCCATGGAAATTTTACATGCTGGGAATATTGTTCAAGGACTTCAAATAGCTGAGAATTTGGCCAGGGCACAATTTACATCTGCACAATCAGGAGTCATTCCCATTTACACAGAAGATGGATTCACCATCCCAGATCCTACAGTAGGATTTCGACATCTTATGCAGGATTCTCTTTGTGGAAATCAGTGTATTTGGGAACACTCCCCACACAATATCTATTTTATGGATAACCATATCCCAATTGATATAATGTATTTTGAAGAAGCAGTAACAACTATCAAAGATATTTTGAGTAAATATCAATCAACATTCTTTCAAGTTGGTTTTTGGATAAGATTTATCCGATCATCCGATGCTTTATTGGCAACTAATTATGGGCGTGAAACTGTCGTTTTTGAGTTTTATACTTTTCAACGAAAGGAATTATATGAGAAGGCAAGTGCTGGGTTGGCAGCTCATCAGGCTATTCAACAAGCGATGGTAATTTTTATTATTTTTCTTAAACGCTTTATTTAGCAAATTTACCAGAGCAAAAAACAAATTGCTAATACAAAACATTTTTTAGGTATTTGCATTCAATGGTCGCCCACATTGGGGGAAGAATGGTTTATACTACATCAGCCGCCCAATGATTCAAAGAAGGCCCAATATCCCTGCATTTGTAGCCAGTATGACTAATGCTGACCCTAATCGAGTGTTTGTCAACAAGTTTGGGGAGAGGATGCTCAACATTAGCGACGCAACGGATGATGATCCCCTCACGACACATTGTGCTCTGTTGGACAATTGCCTATGTGCTACAAACGCAGATTGTGCAACGGGTCAGTATTGTGGTCGAATAACGGGATACCCAGACTATCCAGTGTGTAAGAATGTTGTAAATAATGTAGGGATTCTTAACCCTCTTGTACTATTACTACAACCATTTTTAAGTTTAGTAAATTTTTTTAAAGCTGTGGTATTGTTCCAATAGAGCCTAGAAGAAATATGTACGGCATAATTTTTCCAAATTTGCCTTGAAAACTTAAAATCAAATTGAATATTATATTGATATCATATTGAATATTATAATCGATTGAGTATTAGCAATGCAAGGGTATAATTCTAGTTGCTTAATCAAAGTTGCTTGAATAATGACACAAACATTTTAGAAATAAATCTCTCAATTTTAAATACAAAATCTTCATTTTTATTAATTCATTAAACAAAATTAAACCCGCCGACAACTATCAATGTGTAATTTTTCATACAAACATATACATCATTCAAAATATTAACCTTATTCAAAAATTATTTCATTGTGTTTGAAATTTTAAATAAAAGTTTCAATTCGAATTACTTCTTTGTTCATAAAAAGGTAGACCAATTGGTCGGATCTAGACTTAAGTTAATTATCATGAATATTGAAAACGTGACTTCTTTCGCAATGTCTGGGCCAATTGTGCTAATAGTGGCAGCAGTGCTAGGCGGATGGGCAAAATAAATGTGAGGGGTTAGGCTGAACAGAAAAGAGGGACAGAATAGAATAATTAAAACAGAACTGAGTTGTAGAAGTTCTATATTAAAAATTTTGAGCAATGTCAAAGTGTGAGTTTGAGAGATTGAGACTGTGATTTATTCGAGTGTCAGATCAAATCAGGAAAATACATTTCAAATAACGATTTAAAATGCATCCGTAACAGGTGTTCTCCCTCCTTCCTGGTGAGAATGGTTGGTACAATTCCCTAAATTTGTGAGAGTAGGATCAAAGTTAATATTCCAGCTCACAGTTTCAATCCGTTAAGAGAAAAAAAACTATTTCCAAGGTTTTTGAAAAAATGTAAATATCATTTCTAATAATTTTTTATTCTCATTGGTAACTTTCTACACAAACCAGACTAAAAGAACGGTACCGGTTTTGGGGGTAACTTGGGACAACAAAGGTAACGAAACTACTTATACTTTATCGTAGCTTATACTAAGGAGGAAATAACTGTGAACAAAAAAGCTTAAAAAATCCATGCAAAAATAGACAAAATCCACTTACAAAGGCAGGAAGGTAAAAAATCAAAATTCGCAATTTCTACATATGATCAATGTAGTGAGCATTTTATTTTAGCAAAGAGCAAAGTGCAAAGGGCATATAAAAACAAATTCAAAACTCGCATGCCAAGTCCCTGTAATTTGACTTGGAATGTGAGACTGGCCAATTTCAAAATCTACCACTGTCGGATTTAATTTAATAGAGCCCAAACTGAAATTGTTGTTTACTTTAAAAAATTTAAGATCAAACAATTGTGCGTGAAATTATACCCGGAATCAAAAATGCAAAGTAGATTTGACGACCACGCAAATAGAAAACTCAATGCCCATCTCAATGAACTAAGAAATTTGGAGTGACCCAGGTTACCCCCGCATCCCCGCCAACTTACCCCAGCATACCCAAAATTCTCAACTTAGCCCACGCCCTCTAGTGGTTACGCTGGTATAGTTACCTTGCTAGATGGTGAATCTGCATAGTAAGAGTACTTAGTTTATTCTAACATGGGAACTTATTATGGAGATTTTTTTTCCGTTACTAATTATATTTTAGGTTTAGTCACATCGGGCAGTTCTGCTGATGTCCTCTCCAGATGTGGAAAGATGAAAAGGAAGATATGGCTAATGGTAGTAAGGACAATAATAGTTTGTCTCCGCAACTTAAAAGCTGACCGGCAATTATATTTTAATTGAGCGGTGAAATTCTCCAGCGAAAAATATGGTCTTTTCTAATCATACGTAGATACATAATTCCTCGAAAACGTATTTTACGCAAATGGATCTACGGCTATTTTTGAATGGACTGACTGACGGACTAACTGACGGAGCCAGCGACAGTAATTAATTTGAGTTAATAAGTCCTAATTGAGTAAGCATGCAATTTATTTTGAAATATAATCTTAGGAAGTTTCTCATGGGTACGCCCAGGTTGAGCAAGATATTAATCGCAAGACAGCAACATCGTACGTACCACCAGTTTTAAGCGAAGTTTTTCCTAAGACTCAAGAGAAAAAAGAAGCAAATTACAACTATGTGCTAACTGTTGAAAGCCTTGCCATTATTTTGGTCTTGCTTCTTGCGGTTGCAGGAATTTTTTTATGCCTCAAGAGAATAAATAGACAATGCCCTGGGTACAATGTCAATGTTTTAAACAATTCAGAGATGGCGGAGTTTAATTTATCTGAATTGAATGCAGCAGAAAGAAGAAAGACCAAACTTCTGTAAAAATGACTATCTGAATAGCAGTAGAACAATTACAATGAACAATTAATAGAATGGAGTGATTAAGCAAAATAATATGGTAACTAATTTAATTCCAAACTAAAGACCTCTGACAAAAAATTTTTTATTGGTAATTCTTAGTAAGAAAAAATCAAATAAGGTGGATACTTGCAATCTTAATTCAATTTAACAACTAGTCACTCCCATCATATCAACTAAATTTAGCAAAACATATTTAAAGTAGTTGCACAAATAATAAGTACAACTTAATTGCTGGACTACGCATAGTGATAAGCAGATATTAAACGCACGTCTCCCTTCTCTGTAGATCTTCGTATGTAGGTGAAGAATCGAGCACGAGCGAACGCACAGGTGAAAGGGGCTCAGGCAAATTCAAACGCAAAGCAGAAACAGAATTGGCCACATGAAATTCCACAGGTGGAAGAAGGTTGGATTCCTTCCTTCTCTTCTTAACCATTCGGTAGATTGGCACAAAACACGGAAGCATCAAAGCCACAAACGATATTGCATTTATAAGAGCCTTTGCAATATCAATGGAGGTGATATCGGGTTTCGTTCGTTTGGAGAGGGGCGATTTGATATCAGAATAAATCTCCACGATTATTTTTGCATAATTGTCGTTTAAAAAGGGATTGTGTATCTTATCCAGGACCGGCTTAACGTAGGAAAACGAGTGATACGTCATTGAACGCAGAATTTGACCTGGGTGTGCAACGTCCACTTTTTATACCGAAAATCGCGCGCACTGCGCGCTAAGCGCAAAATAACAAACTCGGCCTATGCTATGCCATGGGATTTCTGAAAATTGCTTTGGTAGAGTGACGCAGCAACCAACCCGATAGTGAATTCTTTTGACTTGAATGGAGTTGAAAATGAAGGAAACCACTGTCACTGCATTTGATTATGGGGCAATTAGAAAATGATTGAGAAAATGTGGACGAATTTGAATTTCATTTTCTCTGCTTCATCTTCTGCCATTCTCAGATCAGAGTTTGATTGATTCTGTCGTATGAGTTTTGTCTGTGCTCAAGTGTGATTCTGCTTATCATTGCCACAAAGATTAAGAGGAAAAGGAAGATTTGCTTGCTTTTTGGCCACTGCTTGTGAGGGGGGGAATGGTAGATTTGTACTGTTTGGCCAATGTCTTTGCTAGGAAAGGAGGACGCAACTGCATCTCTCTCTAGACATCTGTCTCTTACTCTAGGACAATTTAAGAGGCTCAATACAAGTCCATACATTTGTGGCAATAAGAGGTTTATTTAGTTTTTTGCTACCTCAACTAAATTGAATTGCGATGTTGGCAAAATCAAAATCAACCCAGCAATTATCCTTGGCACGCGCGGCGCGGAGTAAACTTGTAGCTCATGTAAGGACGGTCAATTAAAGTTTAAATAAATGTAGCGCTACTCCTCTAAAACTAATGAACGTAAAAATGCGAGCGATAAGTCTGATCTAGCGCTAAGCGCAATTACTCCATTGAGCGCGAAGGCATTAACGAGTCAAAATCCGGCCGTTAGGCCGGCTAGCCTGCTAGTATAGAATGATTTTTGTATTCACATACCACTTTCTGGTTTTTGAAACGCTTCAAGCAAAGTGAAGCTGGTGAGTCGGAAGGACCAACCGAGCACTCAGTATTGCAAGCTTCAGAGTAGAAGTTAATGCTCACCAATCGTGGATCAATTTTTTCATCGTGGCACATATTTAATAGTTGGTCGTACAACTTCAGTACAACCATGAAATGCATGGCGTAGTCAGATCTTCAAAAAATCTATCACAATTTGAGTCGTCCGTGGAAGCTGCTTCATGGCAAAGGCAATCGCCAAATTTTGTTGAAGTTAAACTTTGACAGTCCAGACGGCAGCTTTGTCAGATTTACGTTAAGAAACTTACTTCCATCCATATCTGCAGGCCCAACCCTGCCTCACGGTAAACGTTAACATATGAAAAGAAAATTGTTATAATTGAAAAAGAAAGGAAAAAAAATATAATGTCATATAAATAAAACAAATAAAATTAAAACACTTCCGACATCTACGGAAGTGCCTCCGAGAAAAATAAGATTTGTCAGATTAGTCAGTTCATTCGCTCGGTGGTTGAAATCACTTCTTGTTTTTAACCATTATAGGCGATCAAAGATTCGCTTCTTGTGGTACTTGGCGGATTTAACTAGTTTTGTTACAGCATTCGCGACTGGCAGCTCACACTGTGGGCAGTAGCAGTTGTCCTTGGCATAAAACTGTAGACGCTCTTCCTCTATAAGTTGTAATCCCACTGATTTCTTGTCTTATTCAGCGGGTGAATTAGCGTTGATAATGGTGAAAGCAAGGCGGGGGAAAAAAAGAACCTACAAGAAAATCAAAAAAAAATTAAATTCTCAGAAAATTAATGATAACACAATTATGGGCACAGAAATACACATCCTATGCACGGAATAGCTAGGATTTTTTAGGGTTCTTTTCAACAAGGGACATCATGAGCGGCTCATATGTTAAAAGCGGAGTCAACATCTGAAATTTTGCCGAAACCCTAGTTTCTTTCTGATAAAGACGATCTAAAATTGGAATGAGATCTTGAGCTGGTTCCGTATTTATATCGTGGGATTGACTTGACTCGATTGAATTTTTTCTCATGTGAATAAGTGGATACTGGATTTGGGTGTCGTATATCTGTGTCGGGGTTTGGCGAAAGGGGTTTTAAAGGGTTAAGGGTTTGGGGGTTTAACTCGGGTTCTCAAACCCCTTGAAGTGTCTAAAACACTTGGGGGTTTTGATTCTGCGGGTTTTTGAAAATTTATGCATAAGGCATAGAGCAGAACCATTGTCAGCAGAAAAACTCAACTAAACTTATGCCTGTAGTTATAGTTCTAAAATTCAAAACCAGGGACACGTTAGTAAGAATTATAAATAACATGCAAAAATTATTCTCTGTTTTCGTAGTCAAAGATGCTAATTTAACATAAAAAAAAGAATTAGAAGAGTTATGAAGGTACCTTATCGTAATGGTTATATTACATGACGAACTATATTGAATAACGAGTAACTCAAACCGGTCTTTTATATATACGTGTTTTCGTTAATGTTAATTCTTGGTAGATCTACTCGTCATTTAAAATGAAATACTTGCTCTAAATTGGGTTACGTTATAACGAAGGTTCAACTTGCTATGGTTTAGCATACACAATAGCCTCACAGTGCCCTATTAAAGCCTTGAAACCCCTAAAACCCTTCAAACCCGTAAAAACCCACAAAACCCAAGGGGTTTGGGATTTTCACAAAAAACCGGGTTTTTGCCAACCAGATCTGTGTCTTTAAATTTTATGATGTAAATCAGGCACCAATATAGTTTCATCCATTTCTCCTTCTTGATTCAATTTCTGAACAAGGACTCTTTTGAGAAACTGCAGGATCACTTCCTTTATTTATTCTTCCGGGATGAAATTCCTCAGCAAGAGATTTAAATGGAGTTTTTTCATCATTCCCATAAAATGAAACTTTTTGTTTTTGGTTTAAATCAGGGTCTTATGATTTGATTTCAATTTGGTTCCTTTCGCCGTGATCTTTTCAAAAGCTGCGTCAAATGTTTGAAGCCATTTTTTCAAAGCTTTAGTTCCCTTTTGAGAGTCAATTATTTTCAAAAATCAATTTTGATTTGATTTCCTATTTATCATCCAAAAGTCCACCAATGGAAGTTCATTTATCCTCAGATTGTTTGGCATTTCCTATATCGCCTTTGGACTATTTCCATATACTGTTGCTAGGAGAACAGCCATAAGACTCCAAATTCCAAGAATAATTTTGTATATAAATATCAAAATTAGGTTTTGTACAATTTTTTTACTTGGATATGGGGCTGCCTCCAATAAACTCCTTACAGGCATTCAATCACATAATTTACAAAACCCCATAAATGTTTCCTAAACATTTTTCTCAATTCCCATAAGCCAACTGCTAGTAGTGTAATTGTAATTAGGAGGAAAAATGTTAGAGACAATAAAATCTAAACTCCATTTTCAAATGTTGATGAGTACAACTCATAATTAAGGGATCTTTTAATCTCTGGTATACAAGTTGCAAAATTCCAACTCGAGTCATGAGTAGGAACAATAGTACTTTGGACCGTTGTTCGTAGATATGCTAGTATGTAATTAATTGATTTCATGCAATTCAAATAACTTCGGGCATGAAGAAATTTTCTGGCGAAGGCTGTATGTTCTCTTGCGTAATATTTTATGTTTTTTGCTAATAGTATGAAAATGACATCTTCAAATTTTATATATACATGTGTATGTTTTTTGAATGAATTAGCTACAGATTCATACAGAGATGGAATAATATTTTAGCCTTATCACATTTTGTACTTGTTGTTCAGTTAGCTATTGGTATATTCATTCCCACTTTGCTCCATGAGAACGTAGCTAAAAATATTTCATCACTCATCCCTTCATTTGTTCCAACATTATAAATTAAAACTTGGAAGAACATATTTTTCCGAACGTGTTGAAGGTGTAAGGTAATTGAGGTGGAGGATAATATTCTTTTGTGAAATATATTTTGTGAAAGAATATTGCACAACATAGGACGCTATGCTTGAGGACCCTACTCTAAGTCTTCATAATGATTCCATTCAACGCCCTACATTTTCCACAGAAGAGATGATTTATGTGGAGGCGACATTGTAGGTTTGTTTTGATTCTAACAATTATTTCCTGTGAAAAACTATTATACCTTTGGGTAAATCCTTGGATTAAAATAGTGGTAAGAAATATGGAATTCTGGAGTAAAAGGTACATGGTACAGAGTTTTTACTGCCTAAAACTCTCCTGAATATTTTCTGATCCGCTTGAGTTTGGAAGGACGCTTCATAACTTCCTTGAGTTTAGTTAGCACGAAAAACATGAGAAAGCTTTTTACTATTTACAAAGGATCATAGTAGAAGTGTTTATCTTTTGATATAATCTGTGTCGTAACAGCCGTAGTCAATACGAACCACGGTCATACTCAACTCTAAAACAACACTAACTTTAGTAGCATGCGAACTACAGGATCTACACACATACGTTTTCGTCATTCATTTCCAATTACATAGGAAACGCTCAGGGATATTATTTTCCATGTTCTTTGCATGACACCTGAAAATTTCCATCTCTTGACAATACATTCCTGGCTGTATTAAATAACCATTCGTTTAAGGCGCATGCCATTACTTTGTTTAATAAAGGAATTTTGATAAAACTATCAAACCTGGCATTTCAAGTCAAACAACTTAGCTCAAATGGACAATGAATTTTCATTACATTTAACTTTACAATACATACCTTTACAACTTTGGTTGCTTTTCAAACACTTTGGTAGTCTTTCGACTTAAATTTAGTTACACATTCCTAACGTTAAGTCAAGACTTACGACATAAATCATCTTTTTACTCTATTAGTTTTTAGGTAGCTAATTCCTAATACCAGCTTTGCCTTTAATACCAGCTTTTAGGAACAGCTGAAAAACTGTATTAAGTATTTTTAAAATCCGTGACTGCATGGTAAGGCAGAGTAGCATGATAAATCATTCAACAACAAAAGCTCTCTGTTCGGGTTCATTTCTACTGAATCTACGATATTTGCGATAAATGCTTAAAACCATTTGAAAAACTTAGTTTGAACCTGCTATGCAGTCGAAAATATACCGGCAATCAGAATCAAATATGAATGCCCAGATTTACAAAGCCTGTGCGTCACTTAAGCTTAGCTCCAATTCTACCGCTCCCTTACCCAAAGAGTTAAAATTGAGTGCGGACGCAAGTGACGAGGACAAGCTGAGGCCTTAACTTCCAAAAACGTGGAACGTAAAAGTAAATTCCGAAACTGCGGATGAGAATGTTGTAACAATAATAAATTGCCAATCATCAAAACAGCAAGTACCGAGCCCCTGGACCTAAATACGGACAAGCTGTTCATTCCGGCAAATCGGTGTGCTTCCACTCAGTTAGGAAAAAAACATTTCATAATTATATAACTTCACAAAAAATTGTAGACGCCTATGTTAACGGGGCAGAGTTGCCTTGAGTATTGGGCGCGCTCATTATTGAATCACCTCCTTTATATAAGCAAGTAATCTTGTTCATACCAGAAGTTGAGCTTCATTTAAATACAACAAATGGACTTGTAGTGTTAGTGATGAATGCACATTAGAAATGAATCACTTAAGCACGTATCTATTAAGCGTTGGAACAGTATTCCTAACTCATTCAGAAATTTAGAAAAAAGTTCCAATATATTTGTAAAGAAACTTCATTTTATTTTTAAATCTAGATTTACCAATTATGTTATGTAATATATTGATGTATTGCTTGGTTTTCAGATGTAAGAAATTATTTGAAAGTTATTTACTTTGTATTTTCTAATTTGTTAAAGTATATTAATTTTAGCTAGCGTCCTGTGGGTGACACCTATTAATAATTCAGTGTGATTTATTGTCATATTGTAAAGGCTGTTTGTCGTAAACCTGAATAAACTCTCAAACTCCGGAAAAAGTTTGTTTCAAAGAATAAACTACTAAAAAACAATGAACGTTAGATTGCAATTTAATTTAAAGGAAATAAATTTTGGATTCATTAAATCATTAGTTTTTTTAGTTGTCAATTGTTTCTCCATCGTCATTCTCCAATGTTCCTGTTACGGACAGCCGGCCGGTCCCTTACGCTTCATATTCTTGAACGTAGGCAGGGTTAAAATCCCAGTAGTAATCCGGATCATTTACATATTTATTTTGATTATCACCATCCACAAGTACTTCCACATAGTTACTATCCTTTCCAGGGCTTAGAGTTGTATAAGTCAATAATCCTTTTGGGAAACTAAGACGAATTAAAATTTACAATTATAGGGTTAAAATAACTGAAATAAAGTATATTGCATTTACGCTTCGTTTATGATATTGTAGTATCTTCCACCTTCTATGGAATTATCTTCAAAATCCACTGCTAAGAATTGCCAATTACTAGAAGAATAATTTTTCCCACCTTCCCAATAGACTGGATTTTCATAACCAAAGAAATCAAGGAGGACCCATGGGCCACTGGGAGCACTGCCAGCCGCAGTGATTCCACCATTTGGTGCTCCCATATTAACTAATTTATATTTTGAACCAAATCCAAACTTTCCTTTCCCTCCTTCCAAAATCATCCATCTTGCATGTTTATAGTGACTACCCCCTTTCAAATATTTCTCTTTTTTCAACTCATCTTTAACAATTTCCGTGTGACGATATTCCTTGTTATTAATTTCAATCAATTTGGTTGACCAGGTCAGACGTCCCCCATTCCCAACTAGATCAATTGTATACTGGATGCCAGTAAAAAGGGATGTTCCAGGGATTTGTTTTTTTTCAACTTGGAACTAGGAGGAAAAACAAACATTAGAAATTTTTGTAATAATACTAACGGTTGTCCCTTGGCATACCTTGGCAGGGTCTATAGACCAACTATATTCTGGATTTTCACCCTTTGTAGCTACTACATTCTCACCTTTCCGTACCTCTAATTGTACATATTTTCTATCTTTATCATCTGCATCATTATTTGAAAATGTCATAATTCCTTCTTTTCCAAATCTACACAAACAAAGTACAAAGGAAATTTAAAGAAATTGGCGGTAAATTATAAAATTAGAAGAACTTGTTTTTTAATTGACAGCCACCCTAAAAATTTCAACTAACGAGGGAGCTTTGGAACATAATTTTCATAGATGAGGTCCAAACTTTTTTATTTGAAAGACCATGTCATAAATCTCAGCCGGTCGGAAAACTTTCGACGGGTCTCCAAGACGTTACAAAAATAATCAATTTTCTTATTTTCCATGCCAAATAACATGAGGTATTGTTGCCCTTCAGTTTCTAGGGTCTTCGCCCGTCCCCCGGTTACTATTTCTCAAAATTTTTGAAAAATTGAACTTTATATATTCTAGTCATTATGTTAGAGTGGCTTAGTTTCAAATATATAAGAAATAGTTTTTTTTAGATAAGCCAGTGGGGCACTTTTTGGAGGGAAAGACAGCAAAACCTCATGCCATTTAGCATGGGATATGATAACTTTTTTGGCACTTTAAAGACCCGTCGAAAGTTTTCCGACAGGGTGAGATAGTTTTAGGACATGATCTTACAAATCCAAAAAGTTTGGACCGAATCCGTGAAAATCGAGTCGGAAAGTTCCCTCGTAAGTTTTTAAGTAAAATGATTTTAGACCTTACCTGAAGTTAGTAAAAATGAAAGTATCCTCATTCGAAGTCTTTTGAATTTTCCACAATTGGGAATCATAAAATTTCCCACCTTTCTCATAGTCATTTGTATCTGGCCCCAAATAATATGCTACCCATCTACTCTCTGCATTTGCACTACTCCTACCAAAACTATACGTGACAGGATATTCTGGTATGTTCCGAGTCCTCATAAGATAATAACCTCTTCTATTTGATTTGAGAAACATCCATTGTACATTGTTGAAATATTTTTGTCCTTTTTGCCAATAATAACATTGCAAGGATTCTCCATCAACGATTTCAATGTGATAATAGTTATCATCCCTCTTATCACCAGTCGACACCTTTTTATTTATCCAAGTCAACCTTGCCCCATTCTTTTTAAGACTAATTGTATACCAAACTCCAGAATATAGATTTGTATCTGGGATGAGTGATGCTTCTTCATATTTCACCGCATCCTATACTTTTTAGAACAAGTTTAATGAACATTTTTCTTGTATCCTAACCGTAGTTTAAGGTTTGGACAATTTACCTGCAATGTAGAATTTGCAAACAAAATTAGGACGAGTACAACAAAAAATTTTGCGCCAAACATTTTTTTTCTTTTGAAAGAAAATTTAATAGAATTTTTGGTAGTGAATTAAAAAGAAAAAACACTTGAGTGCTGAGCAGATTTCAACTTGTCGGAGAATAAAAGTTGAATGAACGAACCGGATGATCATAGTGCTGGATGAAAACTTTTGTCTTTTGTGTTCTACTTTCCATTACTCACAAGGAAACCGTTTCACATGAACGTCGAGTTTAGGATCCATATGAATATGGTAAGTAGACCACCCCAAGAGATGATGATACGCCAAATATTAGACCTGGAAAATTTAAACTTTTCTATAAAGCAATTTCAAAATTTTTATCAAAAATCTTCCAATGGGTTTTCCTTTGAAAGTCGCAAATTTCTGTGTTATTCCTATGTTATTCCCTACTAATTTTTGCTCATTTTAAGAAATATCGACTTTGCCAGAATATGAAGAAGTATAGGTAAAATTGTGTTACTCATTTGATTTCTCATGAATTTTGATATTTGCCCTATCTCTGGCGTGTAAGTGAAAGTTTAACTCAAAGAGCAGAAATCTTGAAATCCCGTAGGAAATAACATATGAATTTTTTTACTTTTAAAGGAAATTGATAGAATTTTGATCAAAATTTCAAATTCTTTTTTGAAAGTTGACATTTCTCTAGTCTACTATTTTTCGTACCTCATCTCTTATGTGATCTACGTACCTTATTATATGGATCTTGAACTCGACCTACATGTGAAACCGTTTCCTTGTTAGTATCATTCCTTGGAGTTTGAAAATGGGGTCTTTTTTTTCCTTTACAGAATCTCGTCACTAGTCCTGAATAACTTATTGCGAACTTTAAGCACAATCCAATCAACTGATGGAATTATGTTGTCAATCACAGAGGGTTCAATTCCCTCAATCGCAGCAAGTTATTATTATTCAAGTAGAGCAAATTGCACCAAAAAAGTTCACACGAAAGTGTGTAATACAAATTTTGTAGATATTTCGCCATATGAATCAATTTTTGCTTACAATTAGTACAAGAAATTAAATTGGGATAGTTTTGAACTCAGAATTGAGGTCGGTGTATGTGAAATGATTAGAACTGAGCGTTACAATCAATACTTGTGACTGTTTGGTGCTAAGTCTTCCAATCTCCAGATTCTAATGCATACACGAGCTACACTCACGGGGCTTTACATCTCCCTTTAAACACCCTTATCTTACCTAGCAATATATCTTTGAATTTAAGGACAGCAATCCAAATTAAATGACCAACTATTTTAAAAGTACCTAGGGTATTTTCAAAGAAACACAATTTCTATCACAAATACATGGGATGAATTACACCACGGCGCAATAGCCAACTAGATGGAAAAAGAAAATTGTGGATTTGACAATGAAATAACTGACTCAACTCTCTCAGATTCCTCTGGACTAAAACTACTAATGAACTCTAAAACTTTCTCTAAATACATGTTCACCCGTATTTGATGTATTTCGCCTTTTTTTAATAATAAAAGATCTGAAGAAAGAATCTAGAATTTGTCCAAGTCAATATCCAGTATACTGCAAGGATTGCTATTGTTTCTTCACCAAGGGAACATTGGGAATAACATTGGGAAACAAGGGAATAAGTGTAGAGTCAATTCTAAAGCCTTTTTTCCTAGAATTGTGAACTTGAATAGTATCATTCCGTGAAAAAGACAAATCCAATACAAGTGAGTGCTAGTGGTAGGAATGGGCTCCCTAGATGAATTTCATTTTGGTCTATAGTTTTCACAAATTTATAATCTGATTTCCAGTGATTTTTATCCAGGTCGTGCATGAGTAGAAATTTGGATTAATAGTATCGTACTTACTAGAATCTAAAAATAGATAATTAAACTGAAAGTCCTATCAAGATTTTGTTTTACAACGGCAAAATTGGCAGATTAGTTCTATTACCAGATAAAAATCGAATTTGCCCAGAAAAGGTCAGACTTGTATCCGATAAAGTTTGGAGAATGTCCAAGTATTGTCGAAAAATTTTAGCTTAGACTTTAGTTTTTGAAAATCGCCCACCACACGCTGATACACACATAACATAAAACCATTGCACGTTATAAATGCAGTCGAAGACTCATTACAGGTCATTTCAGACAAATTTTGTATTGAGCACTATTTTTTAATGTAATTAACCAAAAGATATCAAAAATTTTACTATTTTAAAAAATCTTAATTTTGGCCGATTTTTAAAAAACATCAAAGGGATCACTTTGAAATCCGATGCTGTTTAATATGGGGATTTTGAATTTTCGGAAGTTGTCAAATTTAAAAATTTTTTGGTGACCTTTATGAGACCTGTCGAAACTTTTCTGTCCGGCTGAGGTGGTTTTGGAGCATGACCTTTTGGAATATAAAAGTTTTTGTCTTACGAGAAAGAAACCATTAAATACTTCACTATCTTGACCTTAACTTGAACTTTGCACTCAGGCAAAATGGAAAATTTGTGTTTCCTTCTACTTTTAGACCATTTCTTCTTCGCCAATCGCCATCTAGCGTTATTTTTAATTTCTATTTTTTCATTTATTCGTTTAGTTTACAATAGTTTGTTTATGTATCATTATACAATGTATATTTATTATTACAGGATCTTAGGTCGATCTATATCAGGCTGCTTGACTGGCGGCTAATTTGAATATTTTTGATTTGGTAATTTTATGTACAAGCCATTGCTCCAAGAATAGCAATTAAAGAGATAATAGGCACTACTTAGAAACTGACCTGACATAAGTTTTAAATTTTAAGTTTTTAACTGGGTAGAACAATAATTGTTGCGTTAAGTCAACCCAAGGTTGGTATAGGCAATATATGTATAATGGTTTAATTAAAATTAATAGGATTAGGTCAGAAATTATAAAATAGAAAAATGGTCTACATTAGACTAATATCTCGAATCTATTGATTGATTGAAATGAGAGATTCCTATAGAAACTCGCGTACATATGCAGTTCAGTTGGAATTTTCCTTGCAAGGAAGTGTCAGATGAATCATGAGAAATTCTTGAGGCGAACATTCATTTACAAAATTTCATTTCTTTTTTAAATTTCGCATCCAAATTAAGGGCAGCGCCATTTACTCTGATACTTTCTAATGAAGGGGTCAGAGCATAACTTCAATTATTTTTCAACAAGTGGGATAGAACGATCTGGAGGATTTCTGCTTGGCTGATTTCAGAAAATCATCCCTCCGATTTTATTAAATCCTTCGTCTTTTGCATATTTTCCGTTACAATTCACTTGGTTTATTTGGAATAAATCTTAAATATACAATGGAAAATGTATCCACATTTTCAGGAGCTGCAGCGTTTACATTATCAAATCGTGTGGGTTTCTTTTTTGTAGTTATAATATAATTTTTGTCCTTGCGTTTGCTGCGATTGTTTGTCTCCAAGGCAAGGCAGCTATTGTCTTTTAATTGGAACTGAAATTTTATATAAGTGAAAGGACAACAATGTTAACTTTTATGGCAGTATTGATTAATGCACTTGTCAATTTGCTAGTTGGAATTCCCTAGTATGGTTGTTTTTGCGGAAGGAAAAACTAATAAATGGTCTAAATTGAAAAGGTTTGAGGTGATGGAGGACATACAGCTACGGCTAGTCGTCGCCTTGCCCGTTGATGAGCAATGAATTTGGCTATGATCCAAATAGCATAAGCTCTGTAGAAAAATCTCATGACCTGAATCGCAATTGCTGCAACATCTAGTTCTTCCACGACACTAACAACAGCCATTATTTGAAGAACAAGTCCAAAAAAACGAAAAAAGTTCCATAGCTGAGCACATCTTATGTTTTCTTAAGAACGGAAATAAATACTAAAATCATTTTAACTCCAATTAACTTATTTCATAGAATTAGTCACAAACCTAGAAAGTTCGAGGTGATGGAGGACATACAGCTACGGCTAGTCGTCGCCTTACTCGTTGATGAGCAATGAATTTGGCTATTATCCAAATAGCATAAGCTCTGTAGAAAAAGCTCATGACCTGAATCGCAATTGCTGCAACATCTAGTTCTTCCACGACACTAACAACATCCATTATTTGAAGAACAAGTCCAAAAAAATGAAACAAGTTTTCCTAAAAACGGAAATAATTACTAAAATCATTTTAACTCCAATTAACTTATTTCATAGAATTAGTCACAAACCTAGAAAAATTCAAAGCTGAGAAGACAATTGGAAAGAAATTGGAGGAAGAGACTTACTGAGAAATAAAAATAAAAGGTATTCTAACTTTCGCGCCGTAAGGACACGTATCATTTATCTGCTTCTGTCGTTGTGCCGAAGACGAGGCATTTATTTGACTGAGCACATCTTATGTTTTCTTAAAAACGGAAATAAATACTAAAATCATTTTAACTCCAATTAACTTATTTCATAGAATTAGTCACAAACCTAGAAAAATCCAAAGCTGAGAAGACAATTGGAAAGAAATTGGAGGAAGAGACTTACTGAGAAAAAAAATAAAAGGTATTCAAACTTTCGCGCCGTAAGGACACGTATCATTTATCTGCTTCTGTCGTTGTGCCGAAGCCGAGGCATTTATTTGAACTTCCTGCTTGACATTTTCATCTGTTGCATTATTATCCGTTACGTTCCAAGTTTTTTGTTCTTGATTTTGGTTTGTATCTCCAATGGAAACGGAAGAAAGGATGATAGCAATAGCCATGAGAATAAAGAAATTCTGAGAAGAGCACAAAGAAAGGTACAAAAAACAAAGCAAGAAATGTGCACCTAGTCTTACCCATTCAATGATCACATTAAGAGACGCCGCCCTTTTCCATTCTTCCAGTTTAGTCAGCATATCTGATTCCGCACAAAAAAAATGAAGTTCAAATAAAAGATACAACAAAAATTGGTAAAATTGAGCATACACTTTACTTCACGCGTTTTGCATTCGACCTGGCTTTACCTGGCCTTGGCCTACTATATTTCGGCAAATTTCGGTGGAAACGAGTTCTTTCGTTAGCAGAGAAAATATCCGGATTTAGACTTATTTATAATAAATGGAACGAGCGGTCGATTTGGATGAAACCATGTAGTAGAAAATTCTATTAATTACTTATAAATTAAGCTTGTGGCATAATTACATGCATTTTTAATCGAATTCTGATTCTATATTCAGCGACAATTTACAATTTAACTTTGTATCAGGCTCAACTTTCCTTAATGAATAGTTTATATTTTAATTTTGTCCGCACGAGCTTTTAGCTTTGTAAATATTTCAATATTGAAAAAATTCCACTAGAGCAATTATTCCGTGCTTGTCAAAAGCTACTAGAAAAGTCAGTTTTGCCCAGAACTTTAAGACAATCGCATTCCTTAGAATGTTTTCCAAACAATCCTTCTTTTTCCTGACCAGATGGTTAAAACTTACGAGTGCTGTCCATTTAATTCCGTTTAAATGGAATGATTCTACACAAAAGTTGGAATTGCTATCCGCGACAAATAACGAGAGCAGAAATCATAAGATGGGTGTGGCATTTCATGTTATTTATTTTCTGATTTGTCAGCCTGTTTGCATCTGGCATTTGGTCAATACAGAATTCAATTTTGGACACACGATCGTTTTACTCATCCTTCTAATGGTCCATATCGTTCAACTAAGTTTTCACGCCCAATTCATTCGATATAAAAAGGAATATGTCCAACTAGTCAATTCTTTCGTGGCTCTAAATAAGGAATTGAGTAAGATACGCAAAATTATTGGGGTAATATGAAATACTAATATATTTTTTATTTTCCGCAGTACAATTATACAAAATCAAACCAAATGCAAAGGATGGATTAGAAGTTTATTTTAAATATTTGGATATATATTTGTATTTCTTCAGTATTATTTGTCCATTGGCTACTTACCTTACGATTCAAAGTATTCCACTCCTTCGTCTTTGGAGAACAAACACACTTTTTGGGGATGTTTTAGCTTCAACATTTTTGTCTACTCTTCTAAATTCAATGATTCCACTCGCATGTTCAATTGGATATATGATAATCATCTACTTGAATTCTTGCTCAAAATGGATGGCAATGAACAAAGGGAAAAGAATAGAGACGATGTATTTAATATTCAGAAAACAACAACTTCTGCATTATCGAGTTCTTCGCATCCATCGTTTTGGTATTCAATGGATTTATTTTCTTGCTACAATTTTTCTTACTTTTGCACTCTTCACTTTAATCAAAGGAACTGGGCTTTTTCTTCTGACGTGTATGATAAATGGAGTCGCTGTAATTGTTGCTTTGGCCATGCATGTTACGATTAATATGTGTAATAGATTCACAAGTAGTTCTGTCAAGTATCGACGTAATATTTTGTCTAATGCGGGGCAATGTGAGATATCTGCATTAGGAAAAAGGTTGCTACGTTCTTGTCCGCCTCTTACGTTCAAATTGAGTACTTTGGTCATAGCAAGAGCTACTTTTCCAAAAATTATGAGCTTTTGGGTTGTGAAAAATGTAATCAGACTTCTCCTTGCATCGAAGCGATGATCAAAGACTTAAATAGATAAATAAATACATGAACGTTTAAGATTTAAGAATGAAAATTATGTGTAGATTTAATTATTCGCCTCTGGAACTAATTTTGGTTCAGATGGATTTCCTTGACTTGTTCAAATCATCTCCCCAGGTAAGTGGAAAGTTATTTTTGCATTGGATAGAGAATTGGAAGTTTTTGAGCTGTATTTCTGAGTGACTCACTGAAAAGAAGGACCAAAATGTCTCTCGTGTGCGTAACCACGGTGAGCGGTTCAATTTCATGTACATGTAATTCAATACGCATGTCCAAAATTGAAGGAATTTTTTTGAAAGTCTTGGGGATGAGAATAGCTAATAAAACTTGTAATTGTGAAGGCAATTATTAAAATTCGCGTAAAATGGTTTCACTTGAAGGGAAAATTCAGGAATTGAAAAACTAGTTTCAATCTTGGTGAATACATAGCAAATGATTGTAACAATTTGAATTACATTTTACCGATTTTTAACGGAGAAATGTTTCTTGAGTAGACAAATGGTGGGCATTCACTAGCACTAAGGCCGTTTTGAACCACATGTACTCTGATGTAAATTTGGCGATTTGAAACACATCTAATAGGAAAAACTCATGTGGATTATTGGTTTGACTTTCGTGCTACTTAACTAGAGTCAAGCCAAAGCCAATTTTAAAATATACCCTAGTATTTATTTTACAGTTCTCTGAGCATTGTGCATGACTTAAATCTGGTCTTTCGGGAAATTAAAAACTTTTCTTTGGCCTTTGAGTATGTTATACAGATTGTGAATACATTTTGAAAAATTGATGAGAGAATGCTGCACGTTTTTTAGGATTTTAGAGCTAATTAGTTTTGCGCTTCTTTGCCCGGCCAAAGCCAAACTGAAGAGCAAGCTCTATTTAAATTGAAACCGATCGCAAGAGATCGTATGACTTATTGATTTGACTTTTGTGTTCAGTTCTAAAGTTTGTATGGAAAAGTCCCATTCGTTTTATTGCTTTTATTGATTTGCTGTAGTGGGAATTCACCAAGTCAAATCGTATGATGGTACGATTCAATTCAGCTAACCAAGAACTTGTCTTTCCTTCCGTCTTGGTAAATTTAATTTTTGGTTTTTAACGAAGCAATTTAAATGCAGGGTATCCTTAAGTAAACTGAAAACTTAGAAAAGTTTTTTTTCTACCGACTACACCTAGTTTTTTCAGTTTACAAGTGGCAAATTTTGTGACAAATTGTATAATATTTCTAACATTGCGAGTGTCGTTGTTTAATTCGAAGAAGAATGATGATAAATTACTCTTATAATCTGCAATATCGAATGGCCCAATCTCTTTTCTTAATTAAATGTGTAGCTTTTTATCATAATGTGATGAACTTCCGTACGTGACAAAACCAGTGATGCAATGACTCAACTATAAATTACTCTTATATTCTGCAATATCGAATGGCCCAATCTCTTTTCTTAATTAAATGTGTAGCTTTTTATCATAATGTGATGAACTTCCGTACGTGACAAAACCAGTGATGCAATGACTTAACTTTTCGTAAAATCCTTTTAGGGGAGAGGAATATTCCAGCACAGGTAAGACTCCATGTGTCCTATTGATTCGAATTTTGTCCTTAGCTCGAGATAACAAAATTTATAAGGATAAAGTCCCACTTTATGAGTTATTGGTTTTTCTCAAGGTAGATTGTTGACCTTTAGTCAGCTTTTGAAAGTTGTTTGCATTTAAATTTTCTCATTAGAATTATAACCTGAAAACCAGATACAGTGGAAAAAATGTACGCTTCTTACGTCCGTTTTATATAGAAGACCATGGATCATGCAATCGAATAAAAATAAATAAGAATATGTATGCAAAATGAAACAGAGTATTTTTCGCGATGACAATTAATTTATTAACTAGGACGTGTGTAGTCCCGTCACGGGAAAACACAAATAGGGCTCGCGCGTGAGACCATAGAATATGACCAATGACCATAGTCAATTCAAAACTCGTGCCAAATAGCTCGAAATAACAAAATTTATAAGGATGAAGTCCCACTTTATGAGTTATTGGTTTTTCTCAAGGTAGATTGTTGACCTTTAGTCAACTTTTGAAAGTCGTTTGCATTTAAATTTTCTCATTAGAATTATAACCTGAAAACCAGATACAGTGAAAAAAATGAACGCTTCTTACGTCCGTTTTTTATAGAAGACCATGGATCATGCAATCGAATAAAAATAAATAAAAATATGTATGCAAAATGAAACAGAGAGTATTTTTCGTGATGACAACTAATTTTATACATCTATGACACAACGTATTTCATCGTAAAATTTATTGTGTTTGCGGACCTTATACTAATTCATTTATTCAAAATTCTGATCCTGACTATTTTGAAATATATTGAGTCCTTTGTCTTTGTTTTCACACTTTTTTGTAAGTTTCATTTGTAGAACAACATTAGATGTAAATTCATTCTCACAACCTGTGACCAACATTCCTCCATTTGCAACATTGGATTTGAATATATTTTTATTTCCTTTCAAATTGACGTAGCCATTGAACACATTGTTGTCAAATGTGCTGCAGCAACTTTCCTTTTCAACTTCAAGGGAAACAGATGAAGAAGTTATGGATGAATGTTGAAGGGTCACTCCGTTTGAAGTCCCTGCCTTAAGGACTATGCCTTTGTCAACATTTGTAATCGTAAGGGCCTGGAGCTTATTCCCTTTTCCCGATCCTTCGGACACGACGATTCCTTCTTGACAATCCTTCATTGTAATTCCGTCCAATTCAATATTACCTATAAAAAATTCCAATTTTAAAAAGACCGCCTATTTCAATCTAATTTTAGTTACCTCCATTTATTTCCATTCCAGTTTTGCTTCTAAGAATTAGCATTGTTCTAAATATGTAATTTGAAGCGTGGACATTCAAAACTGTTCCATTTGGATTTGTCAACGTTGTTTTATTAACCCCAACTGTGTCTCCTCGAATAATGATTGGATATTCAGGTAAATCAGATGTGGAATTTACAAAAAATTC
>WJEZ01000463.1:0-27933 GCA_009869925.1 Thalassaphorura encarpata
ATTGCGTGAATGACCGGTTGCAGCTGTGAATCCTGCCTTGGATGGTAATGCCAGCCTAGACTTCAAGGCTTTACGGTATAATTCTTGAACATGAGCTGAGTGTATCCTTGAGACGATAAAAAAGCATTGTTTTCTGTACTCAACGAGAGTTGTTGGCAGTTGAGTTGAAATGCTCTTCTGTCGTATAGCTATGTATGTGCACAAATTGCGCCTGTACCTATTGCAGTTTGCCGTCTAGTGGGTCAGATCAAAATCGTTTTAATTTAGAATTAATTTTATACGTAACCGTGATGCCAATACTGTTAAAATATATTTGAAAATGCGAATGAGACCTAATGTGCTGATTTATGAGCTTTTGTGATCCAATCCTTAGCATGATAAATTATTTAGTCAACCCAGTGCAATGTGAACTATGTTCCCTGCGCTTTGCTTTGAGATGACTAAGGAAAAGCCAATAACGGACTTGATTAATTGGAGGAATCTATTAGCATATTGTTTGGACTAAAAATATAAGATTTTTGGTGAATGGACGAAAATAAAGGGTCATAATACTGTCACGTTGAGCTAGTTGGGTTCTAACCGAGTTAGTAGCTCTAGAACTGTACTGGGCAAGATCTTTTATGCTTTGAGAGGAAAAAAATTGGCTACGGAGGCGCGTTACGCGCTACGAATTTTTTGCTATTCATGCGTATGACGCACATACAGTCATTCTATTCATTTACTAGTGTTTATTTGATGCCAATAATTTTGAGATCCTGATTTCAACATTGTTTTCTTGAAAATAGTTTGAATAATTTGATTTTGCTTTTGGAAGAAAAGAGTGCATTTTTATTCGTGTTTTTGGTGAATAAATTCTGGTTCTGGACAATAATTGAAAACAGAATATGAAATTGACTTGAGTAGTCATGGACGAAGAACCCGGTCCAATTACCTGGCAAATGGACCATTGCGATTTTACCCATTGGACCAACTTTCATGCTTTATGTGATTATTTGCTCCGTGACACCAACTGCTGCTTGGTGGATCTGCCACCTCAGACAATAGACCCTCTGACGTTACTTCGGTTTAAACGAAGTTTTATTTCCACCTTTGGTGGTGTTACGCTTACTACACTAGATGACACAGGAGTTTTTTATTGCCTTCCTATCTCTCAGTCGGAAGGCAAATTGCAGAATCCGAGACCGCTTGGTGTATATGAATTGCCTGATGCCAAGAAGCTGGTGAACGAACTGAGTGGATTAGAAATTAACGAGGAATGGATCGAACGAGCTGTAGAAGGTCTAGTGGGTCAAAATGTGCATACAGGCTACCTGGACACTTACCACATGCAAGATGCTGTGACAGTCTCTGGACGAAACCTTGCAAGTCCTGTGAAGTCTAAGTCAAAAAAGGTGTTGGTTGGACGAACGACAGTTTTCTTGGACAATTTGATCATCTTTTTGACTTTCGGTAGTAGTAAGAATTTTGATTAAGTGTGTAACAGTAGCTGTATTAATTTATCGATTTGCGTAGCTCTGCACGTGGACGACCCTGGTTTGCGCAGCGCAATTACCTTGTTGGATGGTTGGATTAAAATCGTAATAATTAAAAAAGGAAGAGTCTCTGGTACGCCTTCGGACTTTTCTTGAAAGTTTGGTCGAAAGGCATTTTCCGAATAACCCTGCATGGAGATGTAGCTTATCGTCAGACTAATTTAGTGATTTTACCCTCACGTCTGAGCAAGGGGGGAATTTTATCTAGAATGTTTGTTGTTCGGCCGGAAAGCGTGTTTTTACAGAAGTCCATCACGTGGCATATGGTCATAACTGTCCCGAAGCTAAATCAACCAATAAGTATACTTGAAGTTGCTGAATTCCTACCAGCTGTTCGTGATTACGTTCAAGATAACCTGACCAAATTTAATAAAATATTCGGATGCAATTGTTTGCCGCTTTCCCTTCGTCCATGGTGAGCGTGTGAATAACGATTTTTAGTTACATGAATAAAGGCATGCGGAAAAGTGGATTTTTCACTTTTGGTTTTATTTTAGTAATAATGATGGTTCGCAAGACGCCGGCGGAAATAAAATTGTTAATGTAGAACACCCAGAATTTTGCTTCGCTATACCGTTTTGGAGACTATTAGAGTAGGCAGTATCGTTATACAAAAAAAAATGATTCTGTGAAGCGGAACCCGTAGCTACAAGCATGATGTACGATCTTCAGACCGGGCCAGGACCGCTAGTCGGAGATGTGGATGAATATGAAGTGAAACCTGTGGCGACAATTATGGTATGCGAACCTCAGACCGACCCACCCTTCAGTCATTTCGAGGTATTTTGTTCATGGGAGCCCTTAAAGGACCACAGTAGAACCGTATTTTATAAGAACTAAGAAATAGAAAAGAGTGGAAAATTCTAATTCGACATTCAGCAAGTCCCAATCGTGATTGAGAATGTCATAGATCCTATTCTTTGGACCTCTACGATTCAAATACATCAGAACAGTACCTTCAAGCTGAAAAGCAGCCCGACGGAGTAGATACTGTTAATATTGGAATTTCCTAAATTTATTCAAATAGCAATGAAAGTAAAATGTGTACAAAAAGCAATAAATTTTAAGCTTTAGAATGGTCATTGATTTGCCCTCATCTGAAACTCGGAAATGTCTTTATTACAGTTTTGCATGTAAGGACTTTACACGCTTTTTGTTTTATATTTTCATTTCAGGTAGAATCTAACATCAGGATTCAATTCTTCTCTATAGCGGCTTCTAGATAAAGGAGATTTTCCCTTTCGAGTTCTGGTCGGTTTACGCAAATCTGCTAGGAACTCGTTACTATCTATTTATTTGGATCCAAGAATTTTTCCCCTTCTATATTTTGACATTGAAGACGAAGAAGAATGACGGCCATCATTCATCAAGAAGAGTGATAAGAGTCATGTAAGCTCTCTTGTATTATTACAAAACACACTCTAAACTCACTCCTATCCACTATCATATTTCAAAATGCCTTTTCCCAGTAAGTCGAAGAAAGTGTCCAACTAAAGTAAGTTGATGCATCCAGAAAATGTGTAGGAAATCTCGTAGCTTTGCAACATTCATCAATCAAAAGGTGTTATTCTATACTTTATATTCTTTATACTATATTTTAAGCAGATCCTTTTAGCATTGCCTTTAAGACCAAAACTTAACGAAGAAGAGCCGTCACCACTCGTTGCTTTTTCAATTCTCTTCTTTTCATATGTGTGGTGCTTCAAGAACAGGTGAAAATAAAGATTTGGATAAAACTTATGCAACTGGAAAGTGTTTACGAAAAGGGAGGATCATCCTGAGCGTAAGTAAGTTTGATTTCAATACAGAGCAATTAGTTTGACAGTGTGAGGTGATCCTTTCGTTGAGCGTGTGAAACAAATGCACCTTCGACTACTTGCAATATTTTACTCATTTTTCAAAGCGAAGAACGTGTACGATTAAAGTCTCTGCATGTCAAAACCGGAAGTTTAGATTCATCAAATATCAGAGCAGATATTTGATCTGCTCTCTTCCTTAGTTTACTATATTACTATTACTAATAAATATAATTACGTGCTCATTACGAAAAGGTATTGGCAGTTGAGGTACTTTTCACGAGATGTGTCTGACAATGCGGATGTAGAAGCTAACATTCCTTCGCTTGTGCGTAATCAGACCCCCTACCCTTCGCATTTAGTTCGGGTTGGTGATTTAGTTCTGAATTTGGAAGAAAGAAACGTTTCACCTAGCCTTGAATTTGACCCGTCGGATCAGAAGAGATGGCTGATATTGTCGCTGCTCCTAATTCGCATGAGGTTGTTTCGTTGCCCCCTATCGCTTTCTCTTTTGGTGGCTAATACTTTAGATTCTTGTATTACCAAGGGTTTTATATCGAGGGGTTTCTCCAGGGCTACAGCGGCACTGTGGCCGAAACCGGTCACCTTAGTTAACACTCCAATAGATTCGAACGACATTGTTGTGGAAAATAAATATGACGCCATTTTTGACCCGTTTCAGTGGCACTTAAAATACATACCGTCTGCCTGCGAGGAGATTAAATTTATTTTTTATCGTGTCTACGTGGTACAAGTTCAAGTAAGTTCAAGAAGGTCAAGTAATTTGAATTTTAGTGTCAACATTTTGGTTAATGCTCAATCTTATTTAGGTCTGTTACTGCTGGATTGGTATTTTTTGTAATTCTATTCGACAGAACCGTGTGGTTGTGGCCTTTGGATGTGTTATGCGTTATTTATGGAATTTTTCACACCTAGAGACTATTCGTTTGAGTTGTTCTGTTTCACAACGATTTGTTGGGCTTGAGAAGGAAGTGATAGTGAGACGTATTCTGAGTGTACTGCCTCCTGCTCCATACAGAAAGTTGAAAACTATTTGCTGGGGCCATTGGGTTTGGATGTGCGGAAGCGTTTATAGTTTCAAAAAATTATATGTTGTTAAAAATTTTCTTGTTATGTTATAAAAATAATATGTTGAGCCGCTCTTCATCAAGGGAACAGAAAAATGTACAAATGACTCTTCAAACAGAACTATCCAGAATATCTACTCATGTCGTTTCCAGCACAGAAACAAATTCTTGTTTCAATTGATTAAGAAAAACTCAACACCGCTAGTTCAAGATGTTTATCATGGTTCTTGCGTTTACGCCAAACAAACCTTGGATTTACTTGTTGCTATAGCCGAGATGAGACAAAAATCTCTTATCACAAAAACACTAATTCCAAATGGACGTATCCTTGTATCCAATCAGGGCGACGCTTTGGAATTAACTCTATGCCGTCACTCAATACCATTTTCGACCAAAGAATAAAGTCAATTGTAAAACAAATTTACTTGTTCAATTTTAACCCTCACGTATGAGGAATTAATAAATGAAATGTCTCATCTTATGACGAATGAACCTGAATCAATTCCATGCGCTCACAAAAAAACCTTGCTATATCGACAATATTTTCGATAAAAAGGTCTTATTTGAGACCATGAGGTGCAATGACGTAGGTTAGTCAAATCAGTAAACGCACAGCCTGTTGCACATTAGATGCGTGTTTGTTTGTCTCACCAACAACTTAAAAACAGGAATGCTAATTATTATGAATAATTGAAAGCAATGAAAGCAATGATTTGCGCATCTGATTTCCTCCACCCCATCCTAATCAAGAACAAAGCAGAACAGAAATACAAGATGAGATAAGTTAGGAATTGCCCTTCCATAAGTGTATCAAATGCTTAGTGAATGCAAAATCAAATTTTCACTTGACTTTTCTGCAAAAGCATTACACGCGCTCCTGAAAATTAGAACGAGATTCATTTACCGATTGAACTACCAAAGAACTTCAATCCCTACAAAACGCACTTACTAAAGTTATGTCAAATAGAAGAAACTAATTTCAATACTGGAATTTCAGTTCTTAGATAGGCTTATCTTTGACTGATAATAGCAATAGCTAGACGTAGCACTCCCGGGATCTGTGGCCATGTTGGTCACAAGAAATGCATTATCATGTTTTCGTTAGCGTAATCCATACTAATTAATAATTAATCTAATTTGATAAAATTAGATCTATTGAATTTGAGAAAATAATTTTTGTTTTGCAGTGCGACCGGTTTGCCAGACAATCACGATTGATGGGATAGATCTGCGACAACTGCCAAGAACATGTGCCGTTTTTCATTACCATACAGAAACCATGCAGATTGAAGATTACTTTTTTGTAATCTGCTTTATCTGCAAGAAACCTAGAGGAGAGGATTGGCAAACGAAACTACCAATAATTGTGCTATCTGAGACAACCAGTAAGCAAAAATGATTACAATATTTTTGATTGTCAGAAATAGCTAATCAATGATTTAGATATTTTAGTTCGAATGTACGTAGCTTTCGTGAAGGCGAGTCCGCCATAGATCATCATAGATGAACTAATGGCATCCATATTTAGCACTAACAATTAGACACGAGTTATGGGTTCTTTAATTCTATGAAGACCGATTTGAATTGTAAAATTTTGGTGCAAGTGAGTTCCAGAACTTTGATAAATTATAACACCTCCGAATTACCAAAATTAGATTAGACAGAGCCACAGGGCCTACGCCGCGGAACCTTGCTGAAATTTTCAAATTTATAAAAAGGATAGGAATAACGAACACGTGCATTGCACGTAAAACTAACCTGTACTTATACTTTACTTGTAATTGAAAATTTTGCGATTGCTTTTGATTTTCGTTGTTTAATTTTGTCACAAACCGCTCCGAGGTTCATTTGTGTTTCATATTATTTGCTCAGGATGTTTTTGATTGATCCTCTAGGTTACATAAGGGTGTTTCGGCTAATTCCTAATTTGGACTTACGAATTTCGGTTTTCGTAAGAACAATACGTNATTTATAGACGCTAGTACGTAATAGACTGATCACCTATTTACCAGATAAACTAGAACAGTGAACAAGAAAAAAATAAAATTTTCCACTCTTAATTTTGTCAAAGAAAGAGAAGACTGAGACCATCATTTGATAAGAATCTTATTTAAACTTGAATCTTATTAAATATCAAAATAGAAATTTCCACGGATTATAGTTTCAGATAAGGCATGACATGACAAGATATATATAAGTGAGTTGGAACTGAAATGGTTTATCAAAGCACGTCAAACCAAAAACAGAAATGGCAAGGGATTCACCGTATATGACATTTTCTTGTCGTGTCAGTGTTTATTAGTCATAGCAACTTTTCATTGCGATGTAATGAGGGGCTTCCCCCAATTCAAGATTTCTACGACGAGTTGAATGATAAAGCTCTCCCCATTAAAGACTACAAAAATTTGCAGAGAGTATTATAGGAAACAGGATCTTCATCTTCATCGATCTTCAAAACGCTCGGCTGCCTAATCTACCCATTAAAGACTACAAAAATTTGCAGAGAGTATTATAGGAAACAGGATCTTCATCTTCATCGATCTTCAAAACGCTCGGCTGCCTAGCAAAATTGTACAACACACTTGATGTAACGCAAACCGTGGATGTCATCATGAACTACATTAATAATTCTTACATTACTACTCAACTCGACCGACTTCATTCGCCTACTCAAGCGTCCTTTGCATTCAACGCTTTGTGTCAGTTTACAAGGAAGGAAGAGCTCGAGATAATATCATGCCCTATCATGTACAGGATGGTGGGATAAGCGAGGCGGGGCGGAGTGAATATTTGTGCAAGGTATAAAACTTGTCAGAGAGCCAATCCACTCAGTACTCGTTTTTCTTTTCCCTGCATGAAATGTAAAACAATAATTTTTTTCTCTCCATAGACTCATTCACAGCAATTGGCCTCATCACCCTGGATTATTTAAACCAAACGAACCCCTTTCATCTTGATTTTAATCAAATGATTGTCTTCATTTATGCATATATGCTTCATAGTACTAATGCATATATTGCATTTAGTTATATGCATGGGCTCAAACTTAGAATTACCAACTCATGGATTTCAAATGCTAGCTGCCGAGGAATTAGTAAACTTTGACTTGTTCTCGTATGGTACTGGGAAAGGTTGTTTTGTCCGCTGTACTCTGACATGTCGAACTGATACGGAATGGAGATAACCTCATCAGATGCTGCCATTTGGACAAAATCGGATGGAGGTTCAATTCCATCTTCTTTATCATCTGCAGCTCAGAGAGAAATTGTCGAAGAGATGAAAGAAGCAGGACTTTCTGGGAATTATAAGAATCAAACAAAATTAGTATTATCATATCTACCACTTGTTCAAATGTCATTCCATCATAGTGAATTGCAGTGTTATGTCCGACATGAAATGATCATGTCAGACGTTACTGAAGCAATGGAATTTTATCAGAAAGCCTTTGTTAAAGAATACGTAGAAAAAATGGTGAAACTGAGAAACTCAACAAAGAGCGCTACGAGGAAAAATCAGCTCAAGTTCCAGCTAAATTCTGGGTTTGGGAAATACAATTTGAATTGTTCCAAATTTAGGAACGTTAAAATAGCTGTTAGTTCAGAGAACCTTAGAATATCTTACTTTACACACATAGGACTCTCATTTTATAATAAATTCGAACGTTAGTGTCTTTAGTTTACGAAGACAGAATGTAGTGTATGGAGAGCTTTGGCAGATTGGTTGTGCAGTTCTTGGGATCAGTAAAGCTAAGCTTTAAGATACATTTTATGACAGACTTATGCTAGTGTGTCCGGGTCGACTAGAATTGGCCTATATAGACACAGACGCTTACTGCATGAGAATAGTGTATAAGGATGTGGAAAAGGATTTAACATAGGGTTTCAAACAATTGTCAGATATTTTGGATTTTGACTTGACGAAAATCAAAAAAAAAACATGCTGCTGCTAATCAAAGATTACGGTCATCCCTCGCAATGGCAAATACAGTTTCCGGAAGGAGACTGCATTCAACTATCTTCATTATCTTCTTCCGATTTTGACTCTAAGGCTTAGCCTTTTCTATGGATTAATTTTAAAAAAAACAATCTTAGTGTTATAGAATAATTACTTAATTTTTCCAAAAGTATTGTAAAACAAGCACTAATAAATTAAACTCTTACCACAAATCATTTGTTGAAGTCACTTGGTTGGATAAGTCTTTTGTCCATACTTGGCTGGTGATTTTTACACAATAATTGCAATAGAAATGGCAACTCACTATAAAATTTTCGATTTCAATTTCATGGCTGGTGTTATCACCACCACAATCTCCACAAATGAACTCTTCTTGGATTTTCTGTTGACGATAAACACAATACAACAAGTCCATTCGATTCCAATCCATTTTTTTGCTTGTAATTCCTCGTGGTAGAATCAGAAATACTATAAATCCATGTTTCAACGCCTTTTATATTTGACAATTCGGAGCCAATATAATTTTTACAAATTTTGCATTTTTCTTTGCATCTAGCCCTCGTATAATTCAAATCAATGTGATGCATAAGTCGTTGTATACATCTACAATGTCTACAATACTTTCATGCATCCAAAATCTTTCTTAATACTCTCAAAACTCGTAGAATACCATTGTTTATTTGTATTTTGAAGAAAGTTTCAAAATTCAATTTATTCTCACTTCACTTCACAAGAAATTTGTTGATGAGACTTGGTTTGTCAAGTCCTTTTTTCACTTTTCACTTATTCTTATGGAACAAGTGTCGCAACGGAAATGACAGCTAACTTTATAATCACAAATTTTAATTTTATGAACTCTCTCTCTCTTCCTCCTCTTTCAATTACGTGTAGTGGACTCAACAATGTCTCCTATTCTCCTGCCTATCGGCTCAATATGCAAAATTATTGGACCAATCTTTAAATCACACGCTTTGCAAGTTTCCTCGCAGATTGCTCGGCCTGAATTCAAGTCTGTATAATGTACAACTAGTGCATAAGATTTTGCACTTTACACGTCTTTTCAAAGCTTTTTTACAATATATGCACTTGTTCACTTTTTACAGTCTACTTTCTTCTAAAAAATCCTTCCTAAATTTGATCAAAGTCTTGAAGCACTTTCTACACTTTCCTGAGCACTTTTATTTAACTACGTTTTTTAAGTGCACGAGAAAATCGTAATTTCTACAATCATGACAAATGTACTTAATTTTAATGTAATTAGTACCACAAAGTTCACAATCTTCTTTTAGTTTACATACACCGCACTTTTTGCACGAAAATTTTTTCGTTTCCATTTATTAAGTAATCAAAAAACACTCACTTCTTGCTCAATTTGCACTATGCACTTTTCCGGTCTGAATGCTGACTGAATGAAATACATGTATTCATACTGTGCAAATTTATCATTCAACTTCATTTGGGCGTTCACATCAGTGCAGTATAGAACATAAGACGTAACCATGACCCTCAAAATGTTCAAGTGCTTCTTCCTGTGCATTGTTTTACTTTTTGTTGCAGCTGTTCTTCTTTCCTGCCCGGATCGGAAATCGTGTAGCGAGTGCTTGCAACGCTCCACTTGTATCTACATTAGAAAGACTGAAGGATGGAATCACATTCACAAGTAACAAATCAAGCTCCACTCTATCAAGTCAAATGTGAGTGCATTCAAGGGTTGCGATGGAATTCTGGATAGTAGACACGAACAGGGTGTCAACAACGACCCTTCCTTCTCAGCACCAGCAAATAAGGGTGTACGGGCTGTTGCATATGGACCAGAATCACAGGAGGACTTGGAAAAACCGTATGGAATGGATGTGAATGCAAGGGATTCAATTATTACATCGTCATTTCAGATATCAAATGGCAATCCAACTATTTCTTCAAATCCACCTGATCAGATAAATATTGTATGCTTTTCTTGAAACATATGTATGTACTTATACTACTTTCTGATATCAGACTCATCAAACTGAGCAAGTCCAAAAAGCCACAAACTGCTCCAAGTCTCATGTAAGACCAAATTATTTTCTAAAGACACGCTTACATTAAACTTTATTTAATTACTTTTCCAGCAGAAGGAGACTCAACGTGAGAAAATGATGAGTTGAATTACAAACAAGAAATTTTGTTCTTTAAATCATATTAGAACTTGTGCCTCGTAACTCGTGCTTCTACATGCAATGCCAATGTTATGCATTGCAATGCGTGTACACGTAAACAAATTACAAAGAAAATGCAATTACGTAGATTTGAAAAATCATTTTTGACTCCTTTTTATGTAATTGATGCCCAAGATAATTTATGCATGTGTAGCAGCTTGCGAGCTGAAACTTCTTTATCTTTAGTTGCCAAGGCAAATCTTGAGGAATAAAGTATTTCTTTTAGTAATATTCAACTTTTCATAATTTAAAAAGTGCTTTCGCCTTAGAATTTTGGAAGGAAAAAACGACACGCACCTAGTACATCCGATTGCGAATCTACACGTACACAGTAATAGTAAATTGACGTTAGTTAAGTTGAGGTGCAATGCAAGTTAGTGGACTCAAAAATTGAAATTGTGACTTTTGCTTGGATTGAATGAAGTGAAGTTTACATTGCATTGCATTGCCAGGGAAAGTGAAAATCATTACCAAAAAAATCGTAGTTTTGAACCAAAATAGCTGTCAGTGCCATAGGTTTTTGTTGAAAGAAAGAAGTAAGGTGAGCCTGGTATATATAATTAGCCATTAATTTGTACAGTTATTTTACAAATTTCTGATTAACTAAACAGGGTGCAGATGAAATTCTACAATTGGACTATATTTTTGAGTTGTTGACATTGGTTCAGTGAAAACAAAGAATATATCAGAGTATTCTGGTGTTAATTATCTAAAATTTGGTGGATTTTTCACGGAACACTTGATTGGTTGAATGTTAAGTTGGAAGAAAAGGAAAATAAAAAAATAGACTACGACGAGTCGTGCATGCCAGAATTTGGTGAATTTGATGCTTTGATCATTCCATTGAACTATTTATACAAAATTCATTGCAAAACGTGTGCTCACATTGCAACTCCTCTGGTCGATTTTGAACGGAAGCAAATGATTTTCTACGACTTCTGGAATTATGAGTCCACAACTAGGAAAAACTTGAGAAAGAAAGCAAAACGAAATATGAGGAAAGCTGCAAAAAAGATTATACCAAAGGAAATAAAACCTACAAAAACCGAGGAGGATGGAAAAATTGTCAAATTTCTGGAGCCCAGGCCAGAATACAACGCTAATGCCAAGTCTGTAGTTGGAAGGATGCTGCAGGGAAAGTATACTATAACATTCCAGTGGGGAAAAAAGGACTCAGCTGCAAGGAGCTTAAATTTAGACGAGATTTTACGTAAGTTATAATTTCTACGTTTGTTGCTCTCTATTTATATTTTAATTTAATAAACATAATTTTTTAGTTATCCGAACGGATGTGCATTATTTTTTGGACGCATTGTAGAGCAGTTGATGGAGAAACCTCAGAAAAATCCAGACTGGCCAGACGTATTTGGCATGGATAAAGGAATTCCAGCAGGAATGTGTCAAAATTGATAGTGCTGTAGTTAATCTCGTAGATTGTATAAAATGAGCGTTTGTCATTATCAAATGAATTTGAATAATTACATTTTATCAGTTTTCAGTTACAAGTTTTTAGTTCGTGTGCTTCACGTCAAGTCACGTTCAAGTTTTAAATGAATACTGATCTATCTGATGGTGAGATTGGGAAAAATAAGCTTGTAATTTAAAATTCTAATTTCTTAATAATGAAATTCAAAAGCAGCCGGCTGAAATACGAAAGTTAATACGAAACGAAAGGAAAATGCCCAGAATTTCGCTGTGCTATATCGTTTCGGTGATTTTTAGGGGAACTTGTACAGTTATCTTGGAAACAGATTCTGCAAGGTGGAGCCTATAGCTACAAGCACGGTGTTTGATGTTCAGACACTCGAGTCTTTAGGATTAATGAGCACACCACCACCAATAGCCAAACTTCTGCTAATTGATTCTTTGTTTTGAATCGAACCAACGCGCTTCACTTCCTTTTTCGTCGCCATTTTTACTAACAAAATTATTCGTGCCCCACATCCAGATTTCTGGACTCGGCGTGTAAACTGTAAGTAAGTAAGTAAAGTAAACTGGGATTCACTTTCTTTTTTGTGTCTATTATCCTCCGATAGTCTTGTTCTAGAAAATGCACCTTGGATTTGATAGGTCATGGCCTTGAACCCTCACATTAACTAGGAAGACGTGAGTACTCTGACCAACTGCTGGTCAACATGGTATACTAGTCGAGATTATCAGCGACGTATTTCTGGGAACAGTGCCAGGAACTGCAGACGCCGTCGAAACTTCATCGTCTTCCATCCATACCTTGCGTGGCAAGGAGACTTGTTCGTAAATCTAGACATTCCCAATGGAGTTCACTAGAATCGACTTTTTCTCTGGCTTTAGTTGTCTTTACGACTAGTTTATCAAGTACTTGGCTCTCATTCTACCTTCTTGATTGTATAAATTACAAAAGGCTCACCAAATACATTAGATTTTGGCATTAAGGAGGTTAGGGTTGACTCTGAGGAGAAGAAAGTTCTGTTGTTGACAATGAGGTGCAATGACGTAGGCAACTTAAATCAACATGCAGCCCCGCCAAACCCGCCGCACATTTAACACATATGTTAATTTGTCAAAAGCAAATTAAAAGCAGGAATACTAATTAACGGGAATAAATTAAAGTAATTAAAAAAATGATTTGTATACCTTGCGTTTTCGATTGATCTGGACTGATCACCAGCAAAATAAAGACGAGATGAAATTTTGTCCTACGCATAATAATAACTCATAACTTAAAATTCTGTTACGACAGAATGATTTAAAGTAACTAAAATAATTATTAACTACAAAATTGTGCAGTGTTAGCGAACTCCAATATTTGCATAACACACGCAGTGACACGGAAAGATGGAACGAAACAACATGCAGTATTATTAATTCCACTTTAGTCATAACAGTGCAAGTAAAAGAGCATTTCATTTTCATGTGTCCAGTTTGTCTGGAAATAGACTAGAGTGCAATGGAAAAGTGACGTTTTTTGAAGGTAAATAAAGAGAACCTAGCGCGATAACCGTATAATTTATCAAAATTAATAGAACTAGCTTAAAAATCAGTGACTATGCAAAGACATGCTACAAGTTTTAAAATTAAATTAATGGACCTAGCTAAAAATCGGCGAAATGCAAGTTTATGCTTACAAGTTTTGAAATTAAATTATCCGAACTAGCAGAAAACCGTGCCAAATGAAAGTATTAAAAGTTTTGTAAAAATTTGTTTTCAACTAATTACATTAGATTCACTGTGATTTTGCATTTTTATAATTGCAGACCCAATGCCAGAGAGGATTGGAAAATAAAAAGAAAGAAAAAATCAAAACCCTTGCAAACATCGTCATATCCAGTTTGTTTGACGCGCATATATGTGGGACTAGAGTCGCATTCTACCTACTTGCCCTGACAGACAACACCAAGAACTACACATTGTCCAATGTTTGGGACTAGGTACCCTCTACTGCGGACTTCGACTGACTCTTTACCAACTTCCTTTCCGTACCCTCAACTCCTTTCAAGACACTTAATTCAACATGTGCGCCAACATGGCCGCTTATGTTAGGTCATTGTTTCGGACAAAGCAAAAATATATAAATAACTCAAGTCTCAGAATCTTGATGTGTGGGTTAAAACCAATTTGGCTAACTGAGATAAATTTTAGGAGATAGGTCATTAGACTAAGTAGACTTATAAGTACTAAGTGGACTTGAGTTGGACAAGTAAGAATGAAACATGTTTGACTGAGAGTCGGATGTAATGTCATAGGTCATTCAACTTAGACTATCGATATGTGGGTTCAAGGAGATTAAGGTGAAGGAAGAGAAGTTCACGAGAAATAGGTCATTCCCTGAAGAATGAAAGGTTAAAGTAGAGAATGATTTGTTGAAACCGGTTGGACTTGGGAAAGAACCGAAAGAAACCGATCCGAAGGCAACAGCCGAAAGTCGCAGGATAGCAGAAACGGAAAATCAGACCTGAAGTATAAGGAAGAGGCGAACAAGCCCTATGGCGGAGTACCCTAGTTTTCGGATTTTGCGTTGAGAAGCTTTTGCGAATAAAAATAGTAATGAAAGCAAAGTCGGAATGTGCGACCTTTGAGCATCGTGAAGTCCAGCGTTCCCCGCGAACTCTTTCAATAATGTAGTTTTTGTCAGGAGTGTGAGAAAACCTTCGCTTATATTCATACCTACCTATTTAATTACCACTCTCGTCTTAGTGTAAGAACGCGAACTTCGATTCACCAAGCCTATGGTGATAGGCTTAGCACCATGCATAGATATTTCTATAGTGGTAGCGGTATACCCTAATTTAGATTTCCTAGCTTCACTGCAGTATGATTTATGAAATTAACTTAGCTTAAGGCTCGACTTGTAGGACTGAGAAGTTTACTCCGTGTTGGTTGGCGCGTTCGATGAGCGAAGTTTTCTCAAATGCAGGCCCCGGGGTGAAGACTCCACCACTAGAAGTAATTTGTTTTTATTCTCGAGATTGAATTATTTTAATATATTCACATACGAAGAAGGCAATGTTCATGGATTCATTAAGTATCGTCAGTGCTGCTTGAAGAAGACAAGTACACGTTGCCCCATAGCCTGGGTTTGTACCTTTAATCTACAATGTTAAACAAGAAAAACGAGGTAGTAATTTTTAATCAAATAATTGATTAATGGACTTACATGAACTGCCATTGACTTTTTAGGAGCCTTACTTCTATCATCGCCATCTTTCCAACCTTTGCCAATTAAAGTGAAAGAAAAATCAAATCGGTTCATTTGCTCTCTTGTTGGTCCTGCGTGAGAGATTAACCCACCGGAGAACAGTCTAGGGAACTGAGTACAAATTCAATAACTAAAAATTGACCATTGACCTTGTTATTTGATGTTCGGATTTTTCTTTACTTTTTCCAGAAGGTAAAGTCCACAACCACACTGAATCATAAGTCCAAGGAATATGGACCCAATGGCAATGAATAACGTTATGAAAATATTTGATTGTTTCAAATATCCTGTAAATTGAATAGGTGGGCGTTTGTCTCGAATGTAATAATAATTTTGTGTCCTTTCCACTGCCCATACATCTGGAGCTGGGAATGGGATGCACCAACCAGTGGCTCCGACGTTATTTCGATGTAAAAGTCTAATTAGTTAATTAAATTATCCAAATGCCTTATTTATGTGCTAATTTAATTTACCGTCCATTGAGTTTAAATTTAGACTCGGGGAATTTATCCGAATCTGGGTATAGCTGGCGGAGTAATGGCCGTAGTTTTCGAAATTGTGCATAAAATCTGAGAATGGATTGCCACGTACCAAAATGAACCTTATTTGTCCAAAGATGATTTCCCAGGTACAAATAAGATTCTACGGAATTTAGTTGTCCTAACAAAAAGTGAGCATGAGGATAATGTATTCCTAAAATACAGAATTCAGAAAAATAATATAAAATTACCCTTGAATTCCTTAGTCAATAAATTCATTCCACAATCTACAGGAATTGAATCAAATCCACAAGAGCCAACAATATAAATCCCTTTGGTTTCTGCTTCTTTAGAATATTCAATTTGCATTCGGGTTAAATTGTGACTCTCAGCACTTATGTCTACGTGATGTGTCCCTTCTTGAAGACAAGCTCTTATGACGACTTCTCCATAAAATTCATAAGGACCAACTGTGTTAACTAACACTGAGCAAGAGCGAGCCATTTCACGGAGTGAATCGTAATTATCCAAATCGGCAATTATTTTTTCGACTGAGCTGAGATCTGATCCTTTTTTAAAAGAATTAAATCCTTTTCATGGATTAGTTGAATTAAATAAAATAAATTTACCTGTGACGATGCTCATTTCGGCCAAGACATCATCCAATTTTTCCTTACTACGCCCAGCCACAGCCCAAGTAAATTCCTCAGATAAACCAATTCGTTTTGTTTTGACAATTTCTTCCAACATATGCTTTCCCGTGAAACCCGTTGCTCCAAAAATAATTAAACTAAATTTCCTCATGATTAGTAAATTTTATTCACACACAGACACATGCACACAGTGAATAACTTAAATAATTATAAAACTAAAACTATTTTACTGTACAGTCGTGCATCACACTACACGCACGCTACAAGGAACAAGAAGAAGATGAAATGGAAGAATCTGGTTTTCGTTGCAGTGCTGGTGCTGCTGGCTGTGGCTCAGGTGGCTAGTCTGTCTGCTGAATCGAACTAAAAAACAAACTGGTTATTTCAACCAGTTTGTTTTTTATGATTTCATAACATAACGCAATTAACTATAAGATGCAAAAGCACAGCACTACGTGTTACGCGAATTGCTTTATTTTGTCCAATATTCTCAGCTGTGCTATGCATGCTTTAGGATCTGGTAATAATTTTTGTCCCATCTTGCTCTTCGTTGATCCACTGACTGAGCAAGATAAGAAAGAGGTTATCGTTTGACTTGACATTGGAATGATAATGCTAAAAATCATTTTATTGGCTTTAGATTTAGCTGTGTCCTTCCAACTTAAAATTTACTATGGTTTTTAATAGTAAAATTAAATTTTTATTGAACTGTGGAATTTTATTAGAGTTTCAAAAATATTTCGATTCTAGATTTTAATAGCAATTTTGCTTACTGCTTCCTTGTGATCTTTTATTGAGAATTTTTGGTCAATTTGCAACATGCCCCAATCAGCTCAGTTCAACGCGGGATGCAAAAATACACGACTAAACTGAAAGTCATCGCAACTTCCAATTATTCTCGTCTCACTTAAATTGGACAAAATTTTCTTCAACTCGACCTTTCGTTAGAATTTTGAATCGACCCTGACCCTGACCCTGACCTACCCCAGAATGTCATTGGCCAAGGAAGAACTAGATGGATTTAAACTCAAGGGCCCAGAAACTCCGGCTGCTAAAATCCGTCCATATATTCATTGGGAAGGAACAAAACCACCAAGTCCGGAAGAATTCAAGGATTTTACGTTTGTTGTTGTAAGTCTTGCTGAGCTGAGTAATTAATTGTATTTATATAGTTAACTAACCAATTAATTAATATACTATGCAGGCCACCATTTCAGTAGCCAATATTGGGCAAATGACGGTGGATTTAATCAGAGAGAATTTACCCCCTGGGTCTGAGGCAATTCGACGTGGTTATTTTGTATGTCCAAAAACACTCGTTTCAGTCGCTGGAGAATTTGGGGAAGGTCATGGCCAAGGCTCAGATAATCTTGTGTCATCCTGTGAATGTATGTTTGTTAATTTTTTTGCTTATTTACTTCAAATTATTTGATTATTTTTTATGGTTAAATTTCAGTATACGTGTCCGAAGGAGCCAAGTTGGTTATTCTGCAGCATAGGGGGGTAATTGCCAAGGTACGTCAGTGGCGGTTAGAATTAAGTACTAAATTATTTTCGTTTTAAATTCAAATTCTGTCTGATTCTTTTCACAGGGTGGAAAAGGCAGATTTGTAAAATATGTGATGAATTTGATACAATTCATGAAATTTCGAAAAGTCCTCGTCCTCAGCAGTAGTTTTGCGTCTGTAAGAAAAGACCGTGACCTTGACCTTGGTCCTGGTGCTATACATTACATGAAATGTGATGGAGCCAACGGAATTTCCGAGTGGGACGTGAGCAAGTAAGGAACATGCTAAAAATTTCAAAAATACAACTTGATTAATGCTAATTTCTTGCTTCTGTAGCAAAGGATGGAAAAATGCTCTTGAAAATGAAATCAATTTGGGGGGTACTGGCATTGCTACATTTTTACTGCAGCAGTGCATGCAATCTCAAGTTGAGAATTTGACCATTTTCCTCTACACTTCGGACGGAGACAATCGTCAAGAGGCTGGATTGCTATTCCTCCAAGCAAATCGAGTCTTACTAATTCTACCTGAGAATGAAAACCTTGGAACAATTAAGTACCCTTCAGTATGGACCATGAATTCTAACCCACCACCTGGGATTTATTAGTAAAATTATTATTGGATCCAGGCGAAGACCTTCAATATACATTCATTTTCTACAAAATGATGAGCTACTAAATCATTTGGTTAAGACAAGAAAATAAATGAGTAAAAAGCATATATAAAATTTCTAAATTTCTGTGGTTGTTCTTACGATAGAGCATTTAATTCATATATTTTTAGTTTAATATTACGTAAATGACCTAATAGAACCCTGGGTCTGAATACAGTCCTGTGCTCTAATACAACCCGGGTCAAAAACTTTTTCCCAGAAATATTGGAATATATTTATTACAACCCGGGTCCGAATATAACCCTGGTCCCTAATATAACCCGGGTCTAGAAGGGTCGGTTTTTAATACAACCCCGGGGTTCTATTAGGTCATTTACGGTAATTGTATTTAGACTTTAAGTAAATTAAACCAATCATTATCACAAAATCCATGGCGCATATGCGCTTGCGCACACACTTACATTTCCAATGTGCATGACAATTGCCACAAATTAAATTTAACGCCTGCGTATTTTTCATTTTTTGCTTAAATTGACGAGATAATTTCCCACAGAGCCAGCTGCAGCATTAAGGACTGATTTGAACGTCGGCGTCTCTCCAGTATTCTTTTGCACTGCACCCGAAAACCTTAAGAAATTATAAAATTAGGTAATCGTTAATTAGCTAAATTTTAATTTAAAAAAAAATTAAAAACTCACAAATCCTTAAAATCAGCTGAATATCTGGAAGGTTGCTCTGGATTCAGCTTAGCAAGCCTTGCTGTTGCTACCAGTTCAACCGGGGCCAGAGCATTTGCCGCAGGAATGATTTCATGGTAAATAAAATCATTATCTTTTTTTACACTTTTGAGTTGACCTTCCGCTTCTGCCAATATTACCGAAAAGGGTCCGGCAGATTTTCCTAGTGCAGGGATAGCTAAATTTTAATTTAAAAAAAAAATAAAAACTCACAAATCCTTAAAATCAGTTGAATATCTGGAAGGTTGCTCTGGATTCAGTTTAGCAAGCCTTGCCGTTGCTACAAGTTCAACCGGGGTCAATGAATTTGCCGCAGGAATGATTTCATGGTAAATAAAATCGTTATCCTTTTTTACACTTTTGAGTTGACCTTCCGCGTCTGTTAGTATTACTGAAAAAGGTCCCGCCGACGATTTTCCTAGAGGGGGGAAAAGGCCTTGACCTTTTTTTAAGCTCGATAAGGCCAGGTCAAGTCTAGCAATTTGTTCACCACGAAGTTGTTTCTGTCCACAGAGCTGAGCTTGGAAATAATTGATAAGGGCGTTGTAAGCCAAAACTTTTCCTTTGACATTGGAAACCCAACTACTGTCCCAAGTGGCTTTGACACATTCAACACTCATTTGTGACTGGGTCGAATTGTACATGTCTTCTGCTTGGGCACATAACTTTACAATTACACCTTCCTTCATTTTATCTTTGATAGCTTTGTCAATAAAAACTTCTTGAAGCTTGGGCAAGCATGAGAGACTCAAGGGCACGAAGGGTTTCTGGTTTCAAATCTGAAGATAGTGAACTCGTCACAAATGCACCAGGAAGGTCCTTCGAGAATTGAATTATGCTGGAAAATATACTCGCAGAATTCTGTGCAAAAAAACAAATAGGTTTAAATATGCTTCCACTTGGATGGATTTATATTACCACTACGTTCTCCTTACTTGAAATAATTTTGCAGCAGTCTTAAGGTCATCATCGCCATCACCAGCCGTCCGGGCATCTTTGGCCATGTGTGATAAAATTGCAGCCATGTTAAATAATACACAAAGTCGTTCTACTTCAAGGAATGACGTTGCTGGAAATGGTAAATATTTTAAATTAATTATAAACTTAAATTTAATTAATTTTCTCATTAACTTACTCATTGTCTTCTTCCCTGCAAAAAGTCCACCTTTATCAATTGCATTTTCCCAACACAGTGCCAAAGAATTTGAGTACAAATATTTTAATATTGGGAAGTCGCTCAATCATTTCAGCAATTTGATCGTGGTATCTAAAAATTAAAATTTAAAAAAAAATTGCAAATTTGACTCGTTTCGTTATTAAAAATGAATGTGACTTACGTGGACAACAAATCATAATTGGCTTGATTTTTTGCCAAGGGTGCAGAAAGCACTACGGCTCTATTTCTGAGTCTAATAAATTCATCAATCCCACTAGTCACACTTTCTTTGGAGTAATGTTCATTTTTAAATTCAATTTTTAAAACTTCTGTCCATTTTGAAGTGTCAACTTCATAAGTTGACTTGAGTGGGACGGTCAAGAGAAGTTCTGCCATGATGATTGAATAAAAATTAAGTAAATTTTCAAATTAAACGTGAATCGTTGATTATTATTCTAATTTTTATACTAAAATGTGCAGTACAACACAACACAATACAATCAGACGGAGTGAAGTCACTAGAAATACTAAAAGTACAAATGAGTCATCTGATGAGTAGAGTTGAGTAATACACATGTGAGTTGAATTTCAGTTTTGTAGTGCTATAAGGTTGCCTGGCTATACGAATTATATGTCAGGCTAGGTAGAATAAGAAACAGGAAAATCCTCCGTATAGTAGAGTTGAGCCCAAAGGGTTAACTTACGTGGTGTAAAAAATTTGCATTGTATTGCGTTATAACCCAAGAGAATTTTTCATCCTGCCTATATGCTAATGCAATTTCCATCCAAACTATTCTGACTTTACCCCAGAAAATAAATCAAAAATAAATGCAAAAATTACGAAACGATTGATTTTATTTTAATTTAGACGAATTTAGCAATTAGTTTATATTTACATGATTGTTTGGAAATTTAAACCTCAATTTAATTTCCTGGATTTATCTTTGCCAAAGTTTGCTCAAGTTCTTGATTGGATTTTTTCAAAGATTTGTACTTTTTCACCCATTCTGCCAACTCTGCTTCAGCATCAGCCAATTCCTTGTCCAAATTTGAAGCAGAAGACATTGTGTTGGCCAATTCTTGGCGTTTGGCTTCCCGCCATCGCTTTGTAGCTTCGCTGTTCTTACGGCGCATGTCCCAGTATTTTTCATCCTTGGCTTCCTCAGGAACGGCCTGGGAAAACATTAAAATTAAATATAAAATAGAAGTACTTTGTTATTTTTGTAATTAAATTAAAAATTAAATACTACTTACTTTCTTCGGTGCCCGTGGTCTCGGCACATTTTTCTCTTCCTTCCTTTTCTTCTGTGGTGGATCCATGATTAAGATTAATAATTAAAATTAATGTTTTTCTTCGTCTCGGCTCAGCACGTCCTTCTCAGTCAATCGTTAGAGGCAGACAAAGGAATGTTTTGTAATGCAAGGCGTAGTATGGCGTAGATGGCTTAGGTAGCTGAGTCTGCGTCTGCGCAAACCAGTGTTGCCGTTGCCGTTGCTACCATTGTTGCCAACACTACATAGGTTTGGCCACGCTGTAGCTATGCTTTGCTCAAACCTATTATAAAACTGCATGTCTCATAATGCCCCTGAGTTGAAAATAACGAAAAATTGATTCAGTTTTTATTTAGACCTAAATAAATGGAATTTGCGATAAAAATCACAAACATATTTGAGAATTGCGCGGCAGATTGGTTCAAATTTCGATGTATTCTACTATATTGTACTTGCAGGAAAATTCAAAACAAGCTTTGTTTTTAAATGTGACCTAAAATAAAAAAAATGGTCATGGAACATGTGTAAAAAACAGTCTTAAAAATAAATTTATTGCGCATGGATGCGGATATGGATGTGGATGTCATGCTGGGTTCTTGGAGTTTATGGCATTTTTTATTGACTTCAATTTTAGCTATGGAGGAACTAGCTATACATTAAATATTTTAAAGCATTAAGTAGCTTGTGTCTTAATCCCATTGCCTTTCGTGCACATCAAAGCAATTAAAATAGCTAAATCAATTTTATAAATAATAATTAAAGTTAAATCGTTAGCTTTAGTTTATTATTGTATTAATTCTTACGTCAATTGGAAGTTACGTGAGTTCTTGTGATTCCAGTTAGTTCGATTTCTTATAATTTATTCAAAAGTGTAAAAATTGGTGGTTCCTAATGTAAATGTTGAGGCCGAATTTTTAATTAATGTAAGAATTCGGGAGCAAAAGCTGTGAAAACCAACTTTGGTATTTAGTGTACGTTAAATACCCAACCTTGATTGATTTCCTAATTTTTTCACCTCAGCTACTAATTTTCTACCTAAAAATCAAAAATGATTTCTCCATACACAGCACAAAATTCTTAAACAAGTTCATTTCATTACGTGCTACATTCTTTGGTTTACCCCTGAGCGTTTACCCAAAATTAAAGGAAAATATGTACCAAAAATCCCTCCTGAAGGTGCTATTGGCTACCGCATTGCGAATATTGTGCTTCAATTTAATATTCGAATGAGAATTTTAATCATTGGATATTTGAGCATGTTTTTGCTGGGTGATATGGAACTGTGGGAAAAAATCATTATTGTTGGAGTCATGATTACAAGTGGGGCTGGGATCGTTGGTTATTATTTAATTTTGACTCTGCGCAAGGAATTGGTTTACATTGCCACCAATCTTTTGCATATGAATCGAATCCTTGCAAAATATTTTGGATTGTCTGACTATGTTGAAAAAGATGGTTTGGAAACTTTGCTCAAGGCTCTGATTTTTCTCTGTGTGATCACATTCATGACTGGACCACTTTTTCTAATTTCAATTTTGTACTTAGATTTAACCCCACTTGTTGCCTTCACTTGGATATTTGGTGTGTTTGGTCAAATCTTGTACTTGGTGGTTGGGATGTATCTGTATTTAACCACAATTGTAATTTTATGTCCTTTTTATCCTCTTCATTGTCTATCCTAATTTCACCAATCTATGGCTGAGGCAACACATTTGGTAAGTTTGACATGTAATGAAATTTTATTCAATAATTTCTATTACTTCTGCACGCAATAATAACCGAATCAAAACAAAAAAATCTCATAGTGCCCCAATTTGGGGCATTTTAGGACACTTATCTGGGGCAATTAGATTAAATGTGTTTCTATATTCCTACATTTTTTATGTACATTTTCTAGGAAACCCCATGCAAATGAGAATATTCTGGTAGGAAATAAATCCTTGATGCTTTACCGAGCCCATCAATTGCTTCATGGACGAGTTGACGACATTTTTGCAGACAGTGCTGCTATAATCCTTGCTTTTAGCTGTGGACTTCAAATCATTGTTGCTGTTTTATTCATTCTTGTATTTCGCTACCTCAATCCCCTCCTAGTTATGGTCGTTGCCTCAGTTTTTCCTTTTACTCTTCATTGTGTTCGAGTTCTTTTAGGATTTTTGACGGTTACTCCTACAGCTTCACGAATTTTTCCAACATCGCTTGCTGCTCCAAGTCGTCGTCGGTCATTTGATGGACAGCGGAATCTGATTGGACGCATCATCGCAAGATCCTGCCGCCCTCTTCATTTTCATTTTGGAGTATTCGGTGTCATAAATTCTGGGATATTTTTAGTAGTTTTAGATAAAATCATTGTGGCTGGAATTATTAATTTACTAGTGATGTACAAAGATGAACGTCTGCGTGATGTGAGCAATTGGTTGCAAAAATAAAAATCAGGAACAAAAGCTAATGCTAATTAAGAAATATTCTGCAAATATTAATCGAGATGTAAAACGAGAATCGAGTGTGTGCCTTTTTAAGTAATTAATTTTTCATTCTTGCTCTGGCTGGCCAATTTAAGAATATTGATCACATATGGAAATTAGTTATGGTCAAAAATAATAAACTACAAAATTAAATTGTAAGAAAAAAATTGCATTTGTTGACCTTGCCCCAGTCATACACAATACAGCAATAAAATAAATTGATAATGATATGAATTGGTTGACTCAATTAAGAATTATTTTGAACTCTTTAGATTTCAGATAGCTACGTATTTCCTTGTGAATTTTATTTTTTCATGAGAAAATGTGTTAAATGGTCAATGGACTGTACGTACATGCAATGCGCATGTCAAAAAATTCATTATTATTATCAGGGTGGCTATTTGCATTACATTTACATTTGTCCGTGTGATGTGATTTTTTTTATTTCCTTTCACTTGAGACAAAGTAACAAACTAAATCTTCTTAAATAAAATAAATTGATAATGATATGAATTGGTTGACTCAATTAAGAATTATTTTGAACTCTTTAGATTTCAGATAACTACGTATTTCCTTGTGAAATTTATTTTTTCATGAGAAAATGTGTTAAATGGTCAATGGACTGTACATGCAATGCGCATGTCAAAAAATCCATTATTATTATCAGGGTGGCTATTTGCATTACATTTACATTTGTCCGTGTGATGTGATTTTTTTTATTTCCTTTCACTTGAGACAAAGTAACAAACTAAATCTTCTTTCCTTTCTTAGTCTCAACACAATTTTTTTCATTTCATTCTTATTTCAACCTTATCCTCAGTTCAGTTCAGCTTAATTAATATTCAACCCTTATTCGACCACACAAGACAAAATAAAAGATAAATCAAGCTAAAATTTGTGAGTTTAATTAATTGGGGCAACAGGAGATACGTAAATGGACTTCTCAAGCAGATACCGAAATTTCCTTCTTTGTATTGGTTCCCTATGCCTGGTAAGTTTAATTTACTACACATTACTTAATTTTTAATAACCTGATTAATTATAATTTTTTAGATGAGCGTAACCGTAAACCTAGGCGCAATTGTTCCTACTCCTTTTAGCGGGAATTTCCAGCCAATGCCAAAGCCAATTTCAAAAAATTGTTTCCAGCGTCCACTCCAGTACGCACAAGCACAAAGTGGAAGTCAATTTCAGAAATCAAATCAAAATCCAGTTGCTCAAACCTCAACCTAATATAATATTTTATGAATTTCCTAATTTCATGTTGCCATCTCCAGGGTCAAAGTTCATTGAATCAGAAACTGAGCCAAAAATTCTGATTTATGTTAAACCACCACTTATCACACATTCCTATCATTTTTATCGAGAAGAAGACAAGGATGATCCACCTCCAGCTCCAAGAATTCATTTCTTGCAAGATGAAAAATTTCCAAGAAATCAGAACAAAATCTCAAGAATATCTTCTGGCCCAAAATCAACGACACATTTAGACATGCGTGCCGAAACTAATAGTAGAAAATTAGTACGAGAAACTCCTAAAGAAATTCGTAGAAATGGAAATACTCCAAATAATTTTGAAATTATCAAATCAATTCCAGCCATGTATTCATATTCCTATCATTTTGAAAAAGACTTTTCATAAATCAAAAAACAAAACTCAATTAATTAATTGAATTAGGTCTAATTTACCTCGTATGCTAATAATTATTGACAAATAAACCAAAACTTTGAGAGAAATCGACAAATACATTGCACGCATGTAAATTTCTATTACTTACTGTACATCACTTTAACCGTTATTGTTTTTCCTAATTTCAATATGCATTTGCATATTCTGAATATATTTTTACATACTATATTAAGTGAAGTGAAGATTTTGATATTGAAGAGCGTGAAATTTGTTTAGTAGTGCCTCCCATGCCAAGTATGGGTAAAAATAACATTTCACTTCATTTTTATCATCTTACTTGAAAATCTCAAGTGCAGTAAGCAAGCATGAGCACTTTGGGATATTATTGAAATAAGAGGAAGAAGAAGCAGTGCAAAGTGCAAGGAGAGAAAGTAAAACTGAACTCAAGTTGACAGTTCACGTTGAAAACTGAAAGTACATTAACGGTACTGGTAGTACTACCTCAGCTCCCACACTTAATTATGCAACATGCAATGCAATCAAAATACGCATAATCTTAATATCTATATATTGCAATGTCTAATATTGTTGTTTGTTTGCTCATTTATTCACTACTACTCTACGACACTACAAGTACAGTGCATTAAATTTAATTAAACGATGAGTCTTCCCACGACTTGCCTACTTAGGATATTGCTATAAATCCTATGCGCGTTTATTTATTTAATTAATTGACTAATTTATCGGCTGATGGGTTTTGATTTTGGCCTGATATAAAAGTATTTGGAATATGAAGATCTTCTCGTTAGTTTATTTTCTCACTACGTGTACGGGATCTGCCAATATCAAAATGGTAAAAAATTAATTTAATTCTTTTCTAATTAATACAACTAAGCTGATTGAATTTTAATTTGACAGGGATTTCCAATTCCAGCGTTAGTTTTTGCCCTACTACTACTTTTTGTAAGAAATGCCTTGGCCGGTGTCCAAACTTTGAGTGCAGAAGAGGAAGATCGTGTCTTGGAGCTATGGAGGCAACATTGTGGACCTGGAATAACACGCACAGTCCCAGATAACGGTCGTTGGATCCATTGCAAAGTTGGTAACGGGACAGTGAGTCAAGAAACAACTGGAACTGTGAATTTAAATTCTAGCCAAGTGGTTTTCATTCAACCACCACGCTATGACATCACACATTATATCAAAGTGGGGCAAAATGATTCAAAAATCGATGTCTATGTCAAACCACCTAAGCTGAACCATACTTACGTCTCATCGTCGGATCAAGCGCCAAAACCAATTGTTTATTTTTTGAATAAAACTCATAGCATAGATGGTGATTTACCACCACCACCAATACCAGTCGATGTTAGGTCACCACGACCCCCATCAACGACTTACCCCGCTGGAGGACCAATTCAAGAGTCAGCCAGTAGCTACGTTTTACCAATCTCAACTTCCCCCAATCACTACCAAGGAGGCGGTTATTACCAAGGAGAAGGAAGCAACCCTACGGTGACCTTGGTCAGCGCAGGAGAAGGTCAACCTTACGTCGTTCCTGAGCCACAGGCGCATGTGCAGAAACCTCGCCCTTTTATTGGCTATTATCTTCCAGAACTTAGCAGCGAATCCAAACAAAGTCTCGTGGTTGTCCATCCACCAGAGCCATCGAAGCAAATTGCCGCCAAAACTTTTCAAACTCAGCAAAAACGATCGTATGCGCATGCGTCTCCTGTTGCTGCCTCAACGCAATATCCGAATAAAAAGTTTAAACTCATGGCTAGTGGCACTACTGTTCATGGTAAATATTATGTTTGGGGTATTTGAAAAGGGAAACTTATACCAAGTTGTAAAATAAAATTTATGAAGTAAAGTCAAAATTGTAAACATTTTTTTCATATGTAAAAACGCCAGAACCAGAAAATCTTAACTGCCATTTAATCTCACACTATAAATGAACATTTTTAATTCAAATTATGTCAAGTTTTTATGATATCCATGCGGGATTTAGTTCTCAATTCTCAACGACTCAATTTAATCATTTTGATTACATGAAAAACAAATTAGCAATGATTAGTAAAATCAACCGTAAGGTGGAGGAAGAACTTTTCTTGAAAATAATTTGGCGTCATGCCTGGTCAACTCATCCGTTTGACCTAGGTCACGGTCAATGCCAA
>WJEZ01000464.1:0-27920 GCA_009869925.1 Thalassaphorura encarpata
AGGCGGGCCAGGCATTACGTTTCCTTCTTGGCTAGAACAAAATGTGTGTATTTATCTGGTTGACATTTGTGTCAAAATGGCCTCTATTTCCTTCCATTCGGTTGTAAAAATCAGAAGAGTAAAGGTCAAGGTCAATTTTCATCCCCTTGCCTTGCGTTGACTCGATGCAACAAGTCAAGGAGGAATTCTAGCAAAATGGTTTTATTAGATTAAATAAAAGAGCAAGTTTTCTTTTGATGGATCTGATGAAAATGATTACATTGCATTGAGGGAATAACTATCTCCTGTTCTGTTCTGTAATTTGACTCATGTTATGTACGTAGTTCCGCTATGGCTATGGCTACAACGAGTAGTTATACGTTACTTTGTATTTATTTGCTTTGGTGTGATGAATCAATTCCCAAGCTAGATGCTAGAAGCTAGGCAGGCTAGGTTAGGTCGCTAGGTACATGTTCCAATTATTTAATCGAATGCGTAGAGAGGAAGGAACGGGGAATCAATAATGCGTATCAGTTGGTGTTGGTGCCGATTCATTCATTATTAGGGCTAACATCATGCATCTGGGCTGGCTCTGGTCGTTTGACTGTAATTATTTTTCGTTTGAATTGCATCTGCACAGTAGGTGACGTCAATTAAAATTATTGTCATTGTTTTTGCTAAGGCACAACGAAATGGAAAATTTTCAAGGATCATGAATTTTGACCTAGGGTACGGATAGATATTAAAGATTGAGTTTTTTAAATCATATCGATCGAATGCCAGATGCGAATGCCGTATTTTGAACTTGATTTGATAGAAGTTTGTTTGTGCATTTTCTAGCCAAGTTTTTCCGGTTAGGAGTTTAACTAACGAATACAGTTAAGCTTCGTTACGGCAGATCAGCTGCCGAGTTATTCTACTTACCGACCTGCGTCATAGTAGAATAGGATAGGATTGTGGATCTCATGTCAAGTCGGCAAAATTCTAATGGATTCGAAATTTGAGAATGTGGTTGCTGACTGAACGAATGTCTGCTGGAGCTCTAGACTAGGCTTATTCTTATCGCTTCAAGAGATGATGGTGGATTTGTGATGAAATTAATCCCTCGGTCTCGGTATGTTAGCTTTGCAAAATAAACGTGACACGTAACGTATTGACAATTATCAATTTTTATGCGAAACGTCATACGATACTGTCTGTTTTTAATGTTTAGTCTTATTGGACTTCCTGTGATCAGGTTCATGTTACGTTAATATTGGCCAAAGGTCAGAGGTGCCAGACCGTGGGAATGGGACTAACTACGTTTTACTTTATTTACGTATGATATGATCGTAGAATTAGGTCAAAGGTTAATTTCTTGTCTGGCTTACGAGTGCAAAACTGCAGCAAATACTGCAGAATTCTTAATTTAATTCAGAAAATATTCTTCGCGGACACGAAACATATACAGTCTGTAAAAAAGTAAATGCTCGGAGTTTTGACTTGTTTTCGGATACCGCTATTTTTATTTAATAAATCTGTTATTGCTTATTTCGCACCTTGTACCTCCTATCTATTGGCACAAGCTTGAGTGAGTGAGTGAGTGCTAAAGAAAGAGTTGTTTGTTGGTTATTGGGAAACTTTTCCTCCAGTCTAGTCTACACAAGTTTGCACTTGGAAGGCAAAAGGCTTAAAATGATTTGGTAGTTTAGTTGAGTCAGCTGTGTGTGTTCAGTCACTCACTTTGCTTTGCTTGACTTTACCTTCCTTTACTTGTGGTTTCTGTCATGGCCTGATTTTTAAAATAAAAATAGAAAATAGAATGGGATGGCAAGGCAAGGCGTTGAATGACTTGACCGAGTCAAAATCCTTTTTTTATTTTTACAAAGAACTTCCTTTCTCCCGTTCTTAGCTTTGGCTATTGCTATGGCTTATCTGTTTTGGTTTGACTTTTGCTTTCTTTGGCTGGGAATTGAATTGACTGGTCAGCTTGAGCTTTAATATTATTTCTCCATGGGAAAGTGAATAAAAGAAAAGCTTGGTTGGCTTAAGGTTGAGGGAAGGCAGGAACATGTTGACACTATTCATCCGATTCTTTCCCCACTCTTGGGACACTACTGGACAATGGTCCAGTTTTGGTTCTCTTTTCTTATTTTTTGTGCGAGTGCTTAGAGTTGAGTTTCGCACTCGGATTTCCCCCATTGCCTGGCCCGGTCCAAGTGTTGGCTAAAAATCTACAAAATGTTTTTGCTTTTGTGTAGACTGTTTAACTTGTTTGACTTTAGTTTTTCTCGGTGTCATCGGTGTTGTTCTTTTTCTTTGTCACATGGCTAGTAAGTTATCTTGACTTGACGTTGCGTTGTTTGTTCTTTAGTTTTTTTATCATAAAACTGGTAGCATATTTTAGTGTGAATATTCTGTGTAGTTTTGGTAGCCTTTAAAAATAAATTCTAATACGGTGTTCAATTTTGTTTCCTTTTGTTTTGTTCCTTGTTTCGTTTCGTTATATATTTGCTGTCTAGTTTGACAAATAGAGAAAATAATGTTGTTTCCTATGTTCTTCCTTTCCAATTGTGTCCAGGTTCTGCTGCAAAGAAAGCATCCATAACCATATCATGTGACTCGACTCCGACTACTACGGCTTGAAATTTGAGACTTTGAGAATAGAGTGCTGCTGGCTGCTGGTGCTGCGTTGATGGTGTTTCAGAAAAGCCAAACACAAAAAAAAATTCTCCCATTCAATCATTCATTCATTCATGGAAGTGACTTTTTGAATTACGTTGAGTGACTCTTTGTATTTGACATATACTCACTGGGGTTATATTATATTTCTCGTTGAGATTACCTACTTCCTTCCTTCCTACATAAATCTTAGATTTACAAAAACAAATCCTGACGAGACAACGAGTTGCGTCTTCTGACACCTGAGCCCAAGCCAATTATTCGTTAGAAAGAAAAGAAAGTTTATGTGAATTTGTGCTCTGCTGCGGGTAAGGACTGCTTGTGGGATATATATTTATTCGGGCTTGACTTGAATGTGCTGCTATCTATATATTTGTGTGGGATAAATCATATCACCTGCGTCTGCCTGCTGCTGCTGCTGCCTGGTTTGAAGAGGACGCCGCCACCGCTTGAGACAACAAATAAATTATTCAAATTTTGTGTGAAAGTGCACGAACGAAAGAAAAACAGACAATTTTTACAAACAAGGTTAATAATTTGGACTTGGGCGGAAATTCTTGACCTACACTTGCATTGAGTAAGGATTTATGAGTCATGTCTTGATGTTTCCAGAGTTCTGGGTCAGGTCAAGGTCAAGGTCACTTTCCCAGTGATGATATAACAATGAAATCAAAGCTATGACGTTTAATTTATTTGATGTGTTCGTGTGTTCCTTGATCTTTATCTGATCCTTGGCAATGCATTTTTCATATGGAACTGGGTTATTAATGGGTTTACCTTTACCTGGCGCGTATAAGAAAAATGAATTGCATGTTGTTAGGTAATTGGTAGTAAATCATCGGTGCATTTTTATTTACTTTTAAAAATGTATGGGTTGAAATCAAACTAACTGACCTTTTTGTTATTTCCTGGTAAAGATGATGCAGTGGATGAGTTGACAGATCCAGGTAATCTATCGTCATCTCCAAAGCAGAGAGAATTTGCAAGAAGAAATTTGGCTGGTGGGACCGTTGGAGTCGGAGACACAATGGCTACAACGACAAATAATACATTTGTGGATCGGATCGATCCTTTTGCAAAGAGGTCATTGAAGAAGAAACAGAAAAAGTCACAAGGTTCCTCAAGGTATCATCAGGCCAATGAGGCAGACCTTGCTCCTATCCCTTTGTTCAAAGGTATGTCTTTCACTCTTTCTTTCTTTCACTTTTTCTTATTTGAGAGCTGATTAGAGCGTAGCCGTGCAATAGCTGGTTGGTTGACTGATTTCACTCAATGGAGATGGAGTGTTTTTCTTCGTGTTTACATCCATCCCTTCCTCCACTCACTAAATTTCTTCATGAGAAAATTAATTAACGCCAGAAGGAATTTTCCGTTAAGGCAGGCAGGCAGGCGGGCTTTTATTCCTAGGAAAGAAATCGATCCAGTGCCTTGGCATGGGAAAGTAAGGCAAAGGAATAGAAGTGGATTTCAAGTGAATTGAAGGAGTTTAAACAAGAGGTTTTGTCTTGAGATTTCTTTTCAACAACTATGATGATTGGATGATGTTCGTGTTAATTGGTTTGACTTTGCTAATTTTAGTTTTCCTTGGTATTCTTTGACATTAGAGCTTTAGCTTTCTCAGTATTCCTTAAAGATTGGATTAGATTACTCATCACCCTTGCCTGCCTTGATATTTTATTTAATTAAAAGGATATTTGAGCCTACTGGCTGGGTATTCAGAGTTCGTGCTGCGCGTGTTGCAAAAATATTCATTGCCCCTACATGACCTGGCTTGCAATTTTATCTAATCTAATTTAATTTAGATTAGTTTGGATTTTATGAGTAGACGTAGACAAAACATAAAATTGATTCAATCAAATCAAAAGATAAAAGCAAAAGCTGCTAGCTAATTGCATGTATTACAACATGAAACAAAGTTTGACAGAGCGGAGCGGTGAAAAAGTGTTAAAGGACTATGCGTGCGTTCTTAAGTAAATATACAGCCACGGCGGCATTAGTACTAAACAATGGGATGAGAAAACATAACATGGAATCATTATCTTAACGAGGCCCTCACAGCTATTGCTATTGCTATGGCTTATGGCATGGGAGGACTGATGGAATAGTTTACACAGGCTATGGCTCTGGCTAAGTAAGACGTTTGTTGTTCTTTTCCTTTGTTTTGATTTTCACCAAAGGAAGAAGATGTTTGAGAGTTAAAGCTAAAAGTTAGCACAGACACAATGTGAATACGATGCGCAAAAAGTAAGCAAAAAAAAGCGACGCTTGAATTTTTTATATGGATGTTGCTTTGGATTTGGACTTGCAGTGTTGCTAAAAAGATCTTTAAGCTCTTTTAAGCCTTAAGCTGATGCTGATGCTTATTCTGTTAACCATGAAAGAATGCAGCGGTGGTGGTGGTTGTGTTTGGAATGGTAATGGCAATGACAAGGCAAAGGCAGATGGTCTTAGCAAGGTCGTTCATTTCATTCAGTATTCTATTCGACCCCCCAACTAGACTCCAGCTCCAGCGATTGCCACTGCCACTGCTGCACTCCAGCGTCCTGAATTGAGTTAACATTGTTTTTATTAGAGACCAGATGTAAACAGAACATCATTGGCAGTATTGTATTCATGATTCATGCCATTTTTACTTCTGGTTTAGTACATGTCTCAAAATTATTAAGCATAAGCACGCACACAAATTTATATTTTTATGTCTCAATATACAGTTATTTTATTTAATAGGAATTTTTTGTCTTTCATGTCGAATCCATAATTTTTATCTTTAATTTTGATGGCTTCAATTTGTCCATCTCAGTCGGTGCGTTGTGTAGGCTGACTTATGTCTATGGCTAGAGCTGAATTACAGAAAATGAAAATGTGATGAAATTGTGTGGGGGTTGAGTGCAGAGTCTCGACTTGACTCGATGACACAGACACAGGTAGAGCTTTTGATTTCTCTCTGTTCCTGCACAATTCACAAGGAAAGGACATTTTGCAATTTGCAGGTATTTTGGGACGATGACGACAGAGAGAAGTCGAGCTGATAAATTCTTATTAGGTGAGGCCAATGGACAAAAGGCAGCAATGTTCGGTCGGATATATTTTACTTCGTATTCGAATTGACGCACCGACCGACTCGTCGATGTCGATATGATGATAATCATCTGTCGTCATTCATTGTCATTACCGCTACCGTTGTAGACCTACTAAAGGCTTAAGTAAAGTAAATAGCAATAGCAGCTCTTTACTTTTGCTTTGATGTCCTATTCCTATTCTAGTTTGTCGGAAAAGGTACACAAATACATGATTATCTGGTGATGCAATAAGTCCTATATTTAGATTCGGTAAAATAGAATAGGTCAGGTCTGCTAAAGCTGAGCTGAAGCGAGGCACGGCTTTTAAGAATTTCGACTCGGTTCTTACTACGCCCGTCCCTTTGAAAATGAGGAAAGTTTGAGCACTACTAGAATTACGATTTCATCAGTCCACCCAGTTTAACGAGCAAAGCAGATAATTTATGACCCGATTACATTGCATATTGACATTTAGCGGTTTCCCAACTACGGAAAGTGATAAAAGTGTAGTGTTTATCCTGTCCAAAGTTTTTTGGCCTGTCTTATGTGGCACGGGATAGTTTAAGTGCGGAGTCGTAAAGTACGCTAAGAGAGAAAGAAAGAAAGGTGGATTTAGCAAGAGGAAGCAAAAAGAAAAGAAACAAACACACCATTGCGTAATAAGAGGATTTGGCAAAGGAACGAACGGCTAGGCTAGACTAGAGCCTATAAGGCTGGCAGGGTAGTAGAATCGATCGATTGACCCTGGAAGGCCGAATACCACCACACTATGACGACGACTACGACTTGGAGTAAAAGTAATAGTAGCCAAGCCAGGGACTAGGACTGAGTATGCACCGTTAGACTTCTAGACCTTCCGACTTTTTAGCCTGGAGAGTTCTTGGAATGGAATGGAATGGAATGACTATTCAAAATACATTTGTTTTACTAGTCCAAATTTACAACCTCTCATCCAATCCATCTCAGCCAAGACTTGTCTACGACTCCAGGAATTGGAGCTCCAGCTGCTATTCACTCACATTTTCGTGGTTCCTTTTGCCTTCCTTAAGTGGAAATCGTTTGATTGTATCCACTCCAACGGTAAGAGTTCCAGCTGGAACGTCAAATCGACTATTCAAGTGTGCTCAATGCTAAGGATTCATTCGTATTTGACTTTTGCCTTGGCTTTGGCTAGCATGGCGTTGAGATGCAATTGCTGACGGATGAATTGTAAATTGGGTGTTTAATTACCAATTATCTCCTGCCACTGTCATTTGTTTTGTCTAAGCGTTTGCCTTGTTCTTAATTTAATCTAGACTTCCAATTCCAAATAGTTTATCGTCTGAGCTCTTATAATTATACTGTGAAGTGGACGTAGATATTTGGATTCTAAGGCCAAATGAAACATATTCTGAGTTAAAGAATGTTCTTCGTATTGTTTTAATTATTTTAAGGTCTTTAAGAAATGTACTCTTTAAAATAATTATTTTTGGAATGCTTGAACTTTAGCAGAAAATTTCAGATCTTAGTTCGTTCCTGGAGTTTGGATTTTGGAATTTCAAAAGGTTTGGCAATGGAAATTGCAAGCGGTGGAAGGGCAGAGTCCATGCTTTGTTTTTGCATCAAAATTGAATTTGGAACTCCTTCGTCTGAGTTATTTTTGCATCATCACCGTAGTTTTGCATTTAGTATGTTAAGTAGGAAATTGAGAGGCTGGTGGGTATAACTAGACGGACAGATGTGCTCCTAGATTGTATTTTCTTCGATTTATTAGATTTTGGGAGTTGAGGTTTTGCGTCTACGGCGAAGAGTTCAGTCTACGTCATACGAGATACGATGTCTGGAGATTTCTAGAATTCTGGCCCTAGTGGGTGTACTTTGACGTTATTGTCATTTTATTTGTGTACATTTGCTATTGTCCTTAATACGGAAATATTAAACTGGATTAGATTCAAGTAATGGGATGAGAATGAGAAAGCAAGCAATAAGCCAGCCTAAGCCACTTTAGAAATTACGACTACGACAGGAATTAAATTATGGAATATGAAGGTTTTATGATTCAGTCCACATTTCTTGAAAAGTCATTTTATTTTCCAGCATTTTTGATAGCATTGCCTTTTGCCTTTATGTATGTAGCGAAAATAAAACGGTTTTTGCGTTGCAGTCTGACTGAAAGCTTTTCTTTTGATTTGATTGCTTTCAGTCAAACGATGTAATTTACGGGATGAGTCTTGGTTTAGAGCATGCCGTCAAGGCACAAGCTAGGCTAAACAAGAAGAATGGAAAGATTTGGCAATTTCATTTGAGTGGTTAGTTAAAAACTACTCGGTTCCAGGCCAAGCCTGGCCACGAACATTAAATTCTTTAGTGCTAAGAAAACTAAAGGAATCATAAAATCATTGTTTATGTTATGTTTGACTTGTGTGGCTTGGCTAACGTTGGATTTTGGATTTTATTGAATCGAATTCCTTCGACTTCCTGTGTTTCAAGGTGATGGCTATACGATGTTGATGATGTAATGCGAAGCTATGTACACCGGCTGTTTTACTTTGAATGTGACAATGATCTCATCCTAGGCAATGTCAGGTGTGATGTTCGTGATTTTGCATTATTATTGGTTCTAATTATCCACGCGAAGTGAGGGTGGAAAAGCATTTTGGAATGAATTAAATTTAAATATATATATGTATATATAATTCTGTGTTAGAGTTACAAGATAGACGGGTGGTATTTTACACAATGGTGGCAAGGCACAACGCAATGGAGGAAAAAGGTCAATGTGTAACTTTTGTAATTTAGTAGAAAGAAATAGCAAAAGTCAGGTCAGGCATGGGATGGGATGACATAGAAAGGCTAAGACAGGGAATATTATTACAGGAGAGCACGGAATGAAGTCAGAGTTGAGAAATGAGTTTATTGCGCGGAGCATGCAGCTTGCTTGTGCTTTACTAGCTATTTGTACGAATCCTTTGCCAAGAATTTTCCATCCTTGGTTCTTCCGGGAAGATTTTTTTCAACTCGACGACCGGCATGCGAATGCCATGCTTGCCATGAACTGCAAAATAGAAGTGAGAGAGAAAACTTAAGTTGGTGAACTGCACTTTAGAGACCTCAAATAAATTCATACATATATAATTTACTGCTTTTTTACACTCTACCACGCTGCATACAAATAAGAATGCATGGGCATTGGCACTGGAATAGGTTAGAAAATGTTGCATTTTGTGATTCAGTTCCTCATAAAATAATTTTGTACAAATCACGTTTGTTTGTCTCTATATATTTGTAATTTCGTTAGTCTTTCTTTGTCAGATATTTTTAGTATCAGGAAAACAATATTCAAATTGAGTAATATCCAGTCTGGCCAAAAACAGGGCAGTGGGTACATGCAATAAATTTATGAAAATAGCTTGTTGTCAATTTGGATACATGAAAGCGATTGATCGAGCAAAATCAGGGATAGTACTGATACCCTGACCCACTTATGAAAACAGATGGACATGGTTTTCACAAAATTTCTCGTCTCTTTTGATTAATCATGAGAAAATTTAACATTGAATGTAATAACGGAGAATCTGGTCGGGACTGGCTTGTACTTTAAGGCTTGAATAGAAAATTGGAAGTTGAGGTGAAAAGAAAAGTCCAATAATACGGGTAGTGGCGATGGCGATGGCGATATGATGGTGATGCGTATGACAGAGTTTGGCTCATGAAAGGCAAGGCGAAGACTTTCTGGTTGCCAGTGATAGTGATAGAGGATTTATCCTGTCATTCCAATGTCGATGCGATTTCTCTCTAAAAATTCTTTGGAGATGGGAGAGAGGAGAGCATGGGACGAGATGAAAGTAAAAAAAAAACTTCATCAAACTGGGAAACCAAGTAAACTGCTGCTGCTGCACTGCAGGCCCCGGCCTTGTACTATTTGGCAATGGAAAATCTCTGATACTGCCCTGGCCTGGCCTGTCTTCTGAAAATGTCACTTTACTTCTACTTTTTTTCTTCTGGTCTAGCCCTAGCGTTGCTGGCTGTAGTCAATTTAGACTCATCATCATTAGTAAACTAATACCGGGTTGAGCTGCTGCTGAGTCCTGAGGCATGATTCTTTTCTTTTCCTTTGGTTTCCATTGCATAATAATGTCATAACTGAGCGGCACGAGTAAAGCAAAGGCAGAAATGTGATGGTGGTATTAAAATTGAGACCCTCTAATGGATAGAACTCTAATCAGGGATTTTACTTGATGAAAGAATTCTCATTTCATACTCGTGTTTTGAAATTCCTCTTGGGATGAATAGGGCATGATGATAGTCAGATTAGATTTGCAGATACTGTCTGCCATATTTTTTTCGCAAATTAATTTTTCGGCCACATTCAAAAGGTTTGAGTTGATATTGAATGAAATACGTAAAGTTTAAAAAAGCATAAGCCACATGATCGATTGAATATGCCAAAATTTTGATAATTTGAAAAAGAATGAGGCAGAGAAATAAAATGAATTCTTAGAAGTTTTGGTTTTTCATGCTTGAAAGATTAAGATGAAAGGAACCATTAAAGAATTAGGAAGATTTACAAGACACGCGTTTTAAACTATCTTTATTTTGGATCTTCTTGACGGAGCGGGAAAGCGGAATATGAAATTAAGGCTAAGGTGGTTTAACTAATTATTTTCTTTTGTTCTTCTTTTCAGACGCCCCAGCCGGAGAGCATGAGGATTTGTTTATCCGAAAGTTGCGGCAATGTTGTATTTCTTTTGACTTTCTGGACCCTGTGGCAGACTTGAAAGGGAAAGAGATCAAAAGAGCAGCATTAAATGAGTTGGTTGACTATATCACTGCCAATCGTGGCGTCCTCACTGAGCCTACTTATCCTGCAATTATTGAGATGGTAAATTATCCATACACAAATTAATTATAAAAGCCTAATTAATTGATTCTTTGATTTTAGCTTAAAGTAAATTAATTAATTAAATCAGTGTAAAAATAAAATAGACTGAAATAGATTGGACAATTAACCGAGTTAAAGATTTTCCCTAGAATTAGAATAACGTGGGTGCCGCGTCGAAAAGAGTCAGGCAGGGATAAACGTTTTTTCATCGATATCAATAGTAGGCTAATTTATTAATACTATTCCGCTTAGAACATAAAAGAACTTTCCTTGGCCTTGTCCTTATCATTATAATTTCTCCTTGTTCTTTATTTGCTTATCCCTCCTCCATCAAAGTAAGAAAAAAGGCTGGACTAATGGTCTGAGGGCTAAGGCTGCACTAAAAGCTATTTTAACCTATTCCCCTATGCACCCTTGAAAGACATTTAAATTAAATATAGATTGCTCTTTGTCCTGTCTTCTGTCCTGCTCGCGAAAGGCAATTATGGGGTAAAACCATAGGTTTGAATAGGAACTGTAGGATTGGCTATGCTGTTTGGCTATTCTGAGTTTAATGTTGTCGTCAGTCGTCAACTCGCTGATTATGCAATCGAAATTGAGGGAAAGGTTCGGATAGATGGGTTATGCTATAGGTGCTCTAAGAATGCCGACTCATTCGGTTTCTTCTGCTTTTCCCAACTTCTTATTTTTTGACAGAAAGAAACATCCAGTTCTACCGCAGAGCAGAGCACGACAAGACTTGACAGTCTTAAGGATTCCAGGGACACACACGTCTAATTCTAATTTTTTCTTGACTCATGCAGATTGCACGAAATTTGTTCCGAGCGTTACCGCCGAGTGATAACCCCGACTTTGATCCAGAAGAAGACGATCCAAATTTTGAATTAAGTCCCTTTTTTGATATTTAACTATCTATCTAACTTTAACTATATATTTGTCGTATTTTCTAAAGTTTGTGCTCATGTATACTGTGTGAAAGGTAAATATTTGAAAAATTGTGGTGATTAATTCGATTTAACTCTTATTGGCAACAATTACAAAAATCTTTTTGCCTTTCACATAGTATACAATGCAAATAATTTTATAACTCGAATTAAGTTCCTTTTTTGATATTTTAGTTAGAGTAAGATCAGGGTTTTAATTTGAACTAATTTTTTCTTTGCTTTTTTTCTTGTGCCACACACAGGCGTCTTGGCCACATCTCCAGGTGAGTTTTTACTTGAAAACTTTTGGGAAGTTGAGTTATAAAATGAAATTAAAAAAGTGAGGAGAGGCTAGGAGACTGCAAGAAGTTTTTGAGAATGATGCGCAATAATTGAGTAATTTAACTTGAGTGCTTGTCTTGTACTCTGTGCCTACGGGCACTAGTAATTTTCTCACATTGAATTTGTAGAATGAGGACTTTCCTTGTTTTCCTTCCCTTGAAAGTTTTAACCTTCGTCAGGATATGAAATGAAAGCAAAGCAAAGCATAAAATCTAGTTCTAGTCTTGCAGTGGTTTGTGAAGATAGTTTGTAGATCGTAAGGGGATTTTGTACGTTCTCTTGGATTTATTCCCAAAGGACACAATTTGAAATGATTTATGGTCTTGTATGGATTATTTTATTTCTTTATCAATTTTTAGTTGGTGTACGAATACTTTCTTCGCTTTCTCGAGTCACCTGACTTCCAACCCAGTGTTGGGAAAAAAGTAATCGACCAGAAATTTGTGCTGCAGGTAAGGTTACACAATTAATAAATAAATATTTTCAATTTTGAGTATCTTGGGCCTAATGTATGATATTTTCTTTGTCCTATAGTTGTTGGAGTTGTTTGACAGTGAAGATCCAAGAGAGAGAGACTTTTTGAAGACAGTGTTGCATCGGATTTATGGGAAATTCTTAGGATTGCGAGCATTCATTCGAAAACAAATCAACAACATATTCCTAAGATTTATCTATGAGACGGAACATTTCAATGGGGTTGGTGAGCTTCTAGAAATTCTAGGAAGTATCATCAATGGGTTTGCGCTTCCTCTCAAAACAGAACACAAACAATTTCTCGTCAAAGTCCTCATACCCCTCCATAAGGTAAATATTTGACTTTGGCTTGCTTTCCTAACTTTTTCATCATTATTGAATTCATAATTAATTAAAATTTGTTTTAGGTTCGATGCTTGGCATTGTACCACGCTCAGCTGGCCTATTGCGTGGTTCAGTTCCTTGAAAAGGATGCAACGCTCACAGAGCCGGTCGTACTAGGACTTCTAAAGTTTTGGCCAAAAACTTGTTCTCAAAAAGAAGTATGAAAATTTTTTTATTATCTCAGTTTGCTCATTAATATTTACCTGCCAAAAAAGTTTGGCTAGTTTGGCTTCGTTAGTTTCATTTTTATTCTAATCGTCTTAGCTTAATTGCTTGACATTTCTAAGATATTGATTTGACTTTGTTTCCAGGTAATGTTTTTGGGTGAAATTGAAGAAATCCTAGATGTAATCGAGCCGACCCAATTTATTAAAATCCAAGAACCACTCTTCAAGACAAATTTCCCGGTGCGTTTCCAGCCCACACTTCCAGGTATGTAAAAAAAAGCTGCTTGTTCATGAACTTTTTGTTTTTGGTGAGTTAATAATAAGTTTTATTGTTTTATGGTTTATTTGAACAGGTGGCGGAGCGAGCTTTGTATTTTTGGAATAACGAATACATTATGTCTCTGATAGAAGAGAACAATCAAGTGAGTGCAAATATCATAATCATAAACTAATATAAAGATATGAAAATGAATGATGAGGAAATGTAATGCTTATGCTATGTTTCCTTTTTCTACAGACGATATTGCCAATTATGTTTCCGGCACTTTATCGAATATCGAAGGAGCATTGGAATCAGACGATAGTCTCATTAGTTTACAATGTTCTCAAGACTTTTATGGAAATGAATACAGAACTCTTCAATCACCTCACGACTTCTTACAAAGCCGAGCGACAAAAGTAAGCCACCCTTGTGTAAAAAAATCCCCCACTCTCCCATACTTCTCTTTCTCAGCCGACTTCTTCTTCAACAATACAAGTATTAACTACATTTCTTAACCTTGGCTTTCAACTTTTGCTCAGTTTCACACACAATTTCATTTTCCCTGTTTTTTCCATCACTCCATTAAAAAATTACTATATTATCCTCTCAGAGTTCAAAATCCTTGGTCTGATTTTACTTATTTTGTGTGATTCTGACTGAATGTGGTGAAACGATGAAATTCAGAATTTCAGAATTTAAGAGCATGCGAATGTTTTTGCCTAAACTTTTTGACTCACCTTTGGCTCTGCCGCATTGATTCACTTTATTCATTTATTCTGCGTCCTATTTTCTGTACGAGCAGAAAAAGTACGCTGATCATATCTTGTACGTTTAATTAAAAAAATGAATTATTTTCCAGAGAAAAGAAGAAGGAAAAGGAGAGAGATGAACTTTGGAAACGTTTGGGAGAATTGGAAATTAGTCATAAAGATGATGAAAATAGTGTAAATAATGGTATGAATGCAAATGAGAAGAATAATCCTGCGGACCATTCGGGGAAGTAGGGAAAGGAAAAATAGAAAAATTTTGGTTTGTGAGATAAAACAACGACCATATTTCAACAAGACGTGAATTTCTCAGACACACGACACACACATCCTCCACTTCCTTCCTTCCGTTTTTCAATCCACGCCACACGTCGCAATTCAGTTTGCATTTATAGTAGTATATAAAAGTTTTGAAGTCAAGTACAGAAAGTGAAACCCCGATTGGATTGGATTATCATTATAGCATGTATTTAAAATATTTTGTCTCGTTGGTCGAATTTATTGTCAGTAGTCTAATGGAATTGAATCAAGATGATTTTTTATTATATTATGGTTGTGCCGTGCCTCTTCCAAGGCTGAAATAAAAAATCAATTTCAACTCATACCCCACCCCACAGAAAAAAAACTATTGTGAAGTTTAAGTGCCATTTTACATTTAATTTAATTTAGACAAGACAGGATACTTGTAAATGGATTGGTTGACCTTGCTGACCTTTGGCACCAAATTCATAAGTTTAGTTAAACAAACCAAATCAAATACCAAATTGAATTGTTAAAAAATTTGAGGGGGTGAGGAAAGGAAATTGAAACTTGAGATGATGGAAGGCCGCAGGACTGATTCACAGAGTAATAAATATAAATATACATATAAATACTTAAATTATAACTATTAATACATAAGTACGGTACGATTAGGGGTGAACGTTGAGCGAGCGAAGGCGTAAAATTTAATTAAGTGAGTAATTAAGATTTGAATTTACTGTGGTACTTTCAAAGAAATTTTAAATTTAAATTTAAATGACAAGAAAAAAATTACTAAGGATTTGAGGAATGGAATGAAATTTTTTGTGTAGTTCTACTAAGGAAATGGGATGAAACTAATCACTATGCGTCACGTCGTCATCAAGTTAAGTAGGAAAATCGACTTTTGTGTTAATTAGACAGACGCGTACGTTATTTAACATCATACATAAACAAGGTTGATTTGATTACTAACTCCTACTAAATCCTAAAATGCATAGTTGCTAAGATTTCATAAAATAATTATGTATGCATGTAGAAAATTTAAATTAAATCAAGAAGGGCCACATGAAGGGGGCAGAATTTTATTTGATCAGTGTTTTCTTTTTTGCATTCAATTGTTGTATCATCCAAATTATCCGAATTTACATTAAAATATCAGACAAGACAAGACATGAAGGAGGAGTCATTTAGACTAATTAACAAATTGTATACTAACTAACTGTAATAATTATAAATAAGCAAGCCAGCCATAAAGGTAGAAGATATTGTAGTAGTGATCATTTTATTTTTCTCTTCAAGTTGTGATTTACCTCGTCCTGGTTGTCATTAGCCCAGCGCTAGCCATGTGCTAGCTATGTGCAACCTGACTTTGTAATTAGTCCTTGTTAATTAATTAATGAAATAATTATTATTGTTGATCTTGCAGATTTCAAAGATTGAGTATTGAGTTGTGTTTTTTTTAAATATTTTCTGTTTCCCCATTTATTCTAACAAAATCTCATTACCGTGCGGACCTGACTTGACCCTCCACACACTGTCGAATTATTAATTGTATTATTTTATAGATGAACCTGTTAAATTAATTATACATTTGACCTGCCTGTCCCAAGAAACAATGCAAATTATAAATATTTGTGACTGTTATTCAATTAATACTAGAAAAATCAGTGTCTGGAGTCGAATTCATTAAGTTCGTTCGTTAAATAATTTGTTACTATCCCTAAGAAAGAAAGCAGAGAAGAAAAATGGCTTGTTCAACCTTTTTTGCCTCCCTGACTGTAAAATGAGATGCGCGAGTAAATACAGGGGAATCATCATTGTAGATATGAATTATGAATTACTATGGATAATGATTACGAATAATATACATGATGGGAATATACACACAGTATTGTTGTTTGTTTTTGTGTTGGATTCAGTTATTTCATTGAGAATCAGTCTTTTCAGTTTTAAACGTTTTATTGTGAATAAGAGATTCAGTCAATGCAACATTTACTATGATTAGACCACTCAGGCTAGCCTTCTTGTGTTTTAGAATTACTGTAAAATGAGATGCGCGAGTAAATACAGGGGAATCATCATTGTAGATATGAATTATGAATTACTATGGATAATGATTACGAATAATATACATGATGGGAATACACACACAGTATTGTTGTTTGTTTTTGTGTTGGATTCAATTATTTCATTGAGAATCAGTCTTTTCAGTTTTAAACGTTTTATTGTGAATAAGAGATTCAGTCAACAATGCAACATTTACTATGATTAGACCACTCAGGCTAGCCTTCTTGGGTTTTAGAATTTAAAGATGGATCGTAACAATATTTATCTTTGACACAGCCGATGCTGTTGAAAACATGGTCAGCTTGATGAATTTTAACAAATTCCCAATATTTCCTTGGGTTATCTTCTCCAGGATGGTCAGACATGTAAAAATTCAAAACGTGATAACCACAATTCGTAGTATTCGTGTCAGCCAGGAGAGGATCCCAATTTTTGATTTGGTATTTATCCGTCACGCTTAAATGTTTCATTAGAAGCTGAATAAAATAACCGTGCGTCACGATTAGCACTGTTTCAGGAATTGGGGACTTGTCCAAGTCTTCAAATAAATCCTAAAATAAAGTAGAAATTAGTAAAATATGCGGGACGAAGGACGATAATGTAAATCTTATTCTTACATCAAAAAATGATTCTTGTCTTTCCAAAAGATCCGGAACGGGTTCACATCCCTCAACATGGAAATGTCTGTATTCATAAATTGGATCATTTTCACTGATTCCAACTCCACGAATTGCGTTTCCAACGTCGTAAGATTGTCCTAAGAAGTGGTCATCCCCCTAAAGGAACGGAACGATTTTAGAAATGTTGGGCTAGCTAAGTCCAAACGTTTATTAAATAAAATATTTTCTTTAACGTACCCTCTCCCTAATTCGCTCATCAATCCTGAGTTTAAGATCTCCCGATGAAGTCTTGGATTGAGCTAAGGCGATATTAGCAGTTTCCATAGCTCTTGGATAATTGGACGCATAGACTCTTGTGAATTTAACGTCTGCTAAAGCCTTGCCAAGAAGTTTAGCTTGTTCATTGACCTCTTTCAGTCAAATGTTCTTTCATTGGATCCGCAAATGTTCGGGTTACATTGCTGGGAGTTTCACCACTGGTCAAGGGTCAAGGTCAAATTCAATAATTAGTTAATTGCCAAATTAGAACTACAAGTACGGAAATTAAACTAAATTAAATCACATTTTAAAGTCAACTTACTGCCGAGCCAAGTAAATTAATGAAACACGTTTATCTTGATCTTGTCCGTTAGCAGCCATGTTTATTTTGAATTTTAATACAAATTAAGGTTTTAATTTCCAGCTCCTTACTCCTTGGAGGTGCTCGATGAACTAACAAGAGACGCGAGAAATTATCACGCCACAATCTTCCGATCTCAAGACAGGCAAGCTAAGCAAATACAAATAGCATATCTAATTGTAGCGGTTAACCAGCGAGCGCTAGCACATTTCTTCTAGCTCAGTAAGTTCTAATAGCTCTAAAGTTTTTCCCGGGCCTATCTAGTTTCTATGATTTTCTTGCTTCTATCTAAACCAGAAACCTTAGGAAAAGGTTTATAAAAAAGTAATTGGCGTAATTAGTTTTAAATTAATAATTTATTACTGTAATATAAATTAAGTATAAGTATGCAGAGAAGGTCAAGAATTTCTCTGAATTCATCTTCATGATGAATTTAATACTTTTTTGGAAGCATCTGAGCCTAAAACCTGCGATTTTAAAAGTGGAAAGTTTAAACCTTTGGGTGACAAATCAACAAAAGCAGAAGAAGAAAAAATTGATTTTGCTCATTTGGTTGATTCTGCAAAGGACAGGCATTTGGATTTAACACACCACATCGAATACTGAAAACTCAGGTATTTTCTCAATTCTAGGCATTGATATAAATAAATTCTGATTTTTGTCACTGACTGCCATTATCACTATCATTTTTTGTATCCAATTTTGGCCAATGGTTGTAAGCCTAGCCTAAATGAGTCCTGTAGTAATATTGCGTGACGTCTGACATGGCTATTGACTTCGTGTAGTTTATCAGTACGACTGATGAGTAATTGATAACTTTTGCCCTTTTTGTCAATAGTGTTTTATATTTTACAGAAAACGTCTGACATGGCTATTGACTTCGTGTAGTTTATCAGTACGACTGATGAGTAATTGATAACTTTTGCCCTTTTTGTCAATAGTGTTTTATATTTGACAGAAATTGCGAACGCTTTTATTTCCACGCAGTTTCACTGCATTCAATGAGAATAACACGCTAAACGTTAATCTATGCATTACAAGACTTAACTTGTTTATGTTTTTCTTTTTGTTTAGGAAATTGAACAAGATGCCTGCAATTTTGGATAATATCCATTGTGTGGATTTTTTGGAAGGAGAACGACGGAATAGTCTCGCCTCCGTGATTGCTGGAACATTGGTATGCAAGAATTTATATATTAGTCATGTCTATAGACCTTGTATTTTTAATAAGTATCTGTTTCATCAATTTAGTTTTTTACTGGTTGGTGGATAATCATCGATGTTGCTGCAGCTGGATACAGTTCTGAAGATTTTGCCACGCCGTATTATATTTGTGGAGCTTTAGGCACGGTTGCACTAGTCATGTGAACTTGTTTATGTTTTTTCTTTTTGTTTAGGAAATTGAACAAGATGCCTGCAATTTTGGATAATATCCACTGTGTGGATTTTTTGGAAGGAGAACGACGGAATAGTCTCGCCTCCGTGATTGCTGGAACATTGGTATGCGAGAATTTATATATTAGTCATGTCTATAGACCTTGTATTTTTAATAAATCTTTTACATCAATTTAGTTTTTTACTGGTTGGTGGATAATCATCGATGTTGCTGCAGCTGGATACAGTTCTGAAGATTTTGCCACGCCGTATTATATTTGTGGAGCTTTAGGCACAGTTGCACTAGTCATGTGAGTGAAAGAATTTAATTCTAATTTATTTTGTACGTGGGAGAAACATTATTTGATGATTTTTTTCTGATTCAGGATAAACATGATCTCAAATGGACAACTGCGTGGTGATTCTTATACTGAAGGATGTCTTGGAGCCACTGGATCACGATTGTGGTTATTTGTCGGATTTGTCATTGGATTCGCGTCATTGATTGCATCTGGATGGATTCTTTTTGGCGGTTACGTGATTCCGAGTAAATGCTTTTGGCTTGCTTTTTGCCTTATTAGATGCAAAATTAAAAAAATTGGGCTTAGCTAACGAAATGTCGTTTCGTTGGTCTAAGATCTAATGAATAGCTTCGTATGGATTGGGATGGCGATAATAGCGAAGCGCAAAATGGGTGCTTTGCACAGCCGTGTCCGTCTGAATTGAATAACGGGATTCTGGGTTCATGTCAATTTCTACTGTTATAATTTCTTTATTCCTCAGATTTCTCATTTCTCTTTCGGTTTGTTTGTTCTCGAAAATTGGGCCTTGGGGTTCATGTTGTGTTCATGTCATTGTCCAGAGTGTTATGAGATTTTTTGAAGTTATTTCATACTTAAAATTCTGATTTTAATTGGCCGTTTTCCTTACATTTGCAGATCACGCAAATAAATGGCCAGGAACAGCTGTTTTCCTCCAGAATCTCTTCATTTTCATCGCTGGATTGATTTATAAGTTTGGGCGTTCGGAGGATTTGTGGCAGTAAAGTGAATCACTTCAAATGTAACATCGTACATGGGTTGTTATTATTACTATTACTACTATTCCCGTTATCCGTTTTATACCGCAAATTTTAGTTGAGTTCTTAGTTGTTTCGTCTTCGTCTCGTGTGTAGGTATTAAAAATTACTTAACCCTGCTTTTGGCAATTGTACAGTACTAGTACTACTAATTGCAAATCGAAGGTAAAACTAGTAATGCGATTAAATGTTTCCTACGTAAATTACTTTTGTCGATTCTTAAGAGAATAAAAACAAAACGTATGGCTTTTTGGTTTAACTCGATTGTATTTTTTTATCACTCACATTTTATTATGCACCAAAAGGAATTGCAATGCAAAATAGTATGCATTAGAGTAAAGCCATGAATTTTATTAATTACTAATTAATCAGAGGTAGAGTTAAAGTCTAATTAATTTACCCGCTCAAAAATTATTTTATTGATTAGAAAATAGCGCTGATGGCATCACCAGCAGCAGTGTTAGTGCTAGAATTAAAGGTTTCCTAATTCAGACTCTAATCCCAATGGCGGTGGTGGTGCACTCATTTGTCCAGAATTATCTGGAGACATTTGTGATACACTTCTTAAATCCGTAGAAGCTCCTTTCCTTTCATTTGGATCCAATGGGACAGGTGGGCTCGGCGTTGGACGAATTGATAAACTAACATAATAATTTTTAGTTGGGTCTAAACTTTGACTTGGCAAAGCATAGACTTGTGTTTTAGCCCCTTGTTGAACTTCTAAGGTGATTGGAGATTCTGGTTCTCCTAAAGGAGTCACGATCATTCTTACCCCTGCTGGGGTTGTTGCACCGTTCATAATTAGGTTTCGTGTCATAGGGTCATTCTGTGTTGGTCCCGGAGCCTTAAGAGGGTCAACACGTGGAAGGAATCCAGTTCGTTTTCCTTTACCTACTGTGTAATTAAAATTATTTATTGCAGATTTGCTTTATTTAAGAATCTCTTACTGTAAGCTGCACAAGGAACTCCAGTATAAGCATGAGCTGCGTGATGGCATCTATGTGTAGACAAAGTGCATTGGCTATGATCCCCATGTGCCTCACATCTTTCCTCATCTTCTAGAAATGGAAGTTTTGTGGCATTCATTTTCTTAAGAGAATTGCTCAGTTTTTCCAAATCATCTGATGGGGCAAATCTTGGAAGAATCCTTCGATTTGCTTGCAGGAGTCTTAATTGGTCTGCCCAAAACAAATTATTAATTATTCAGGGCTGCTCATACATTTGCGTTTGCTGTAGATTTTCAATTTACATACCATACAGATACTTTTCAAAATTTCGAAATGTATAAGGTCCTTCATAATCCCTGAAATTTATACTTAGCCCAGCCTTTTTATAACCGTCGGATAATCTCTTGACCAAAATTTGCTCATTAGCTTTTCCAGCCCGAATTTGATGACGTTTCAATTCCAATAATTCTTGGAAAATTTTTCTCTCAAGATGATACCTAAGAAGTAAAAGTAGATAATTAAGCATAATTTAAAAAGTTTCTAAGAGTTTTCAGCTTTACTTTCTCATGCTGGCTTGCATGGCTTGAGTGACAGAAATTGGAGTTGGGACATCCACTGGCTTTTGTGGAGGAGGACTGAGCCGAGCGCTTGAATTTCGAATGTCTTCACCCTTTGTAAAAGTCAACTTTGACCTTGGTCTTGTGTTTCGTCTTTCTCTTCTATGGCGTGTTTGACTATCTTCTTCACTCGTGGCAGAACCTCTATGTGACGAAGTGTCTTCACCTCCATTTTCTTGACTCAGACTTCCATGAGCTGCGAAAGTTGTTTCAAATCGTTTTCTATCACGCGAAGCTTTTGGAACAACTGAACAAAATCATAGTGATGTAAAATTAAAGTACATGCTCATGCTAAAGTAGCAATTTAAAATTTAAAAACTCAGGCTCCCATGAGCTGCGAAAGTTGTTTCAAATCGTTTTCTATCACGCGAAGTTTTTGGAACAACTGAACAAAATCATAGTGATGTAAAATTAAAGTACATGCTCATGCTAAATTAGCAATTTAAAATTTAAAAAAACAAGAATTCGTACCTTTACTTGCAGAAGACAAAGCCCCAGATTTCTTCAGCACTGAGGAATTACTGGATTTGGGTCTTTTCGATAATACCCGTCTTCGAATTAGAGCCAGTAGATTTAGTAGGCCCACCCATTTTTATCCTGGATTGATCTTCAGAAGCAGATGTAATTGGGAGCACTTGGTCAGAGTAGCCAGAGTCTCGATTAGATACACCAAGTTCATCTGATTGGTTACTCCGATTCGATTCTGATGGATTTCGTTGTCTCATGGAAGTAGAGCCGAGCAATTGTTGATTATTTTTAAGCTCAGGAACATGGACATGGTTATTGACATATTCATTCGGAATTCTGGGCTGACGCCCAGTTGGAATTTTTGACTTTGAATATTTGTTCAGCTCGGCTGTTCCTTTTTTTCTTAGGGCAATCAACTCTTCTTGTAAGCGAATTTCTTCTTCTTCTAATGCCTCGGCAGTTTTCTTTGGTCCAGTTTTGCTCGACGGTTTTGGGTTGGGTGACCGCTCAGCTTTCTTGACTTTTTGACCTATTTCTTGTTTCGCTCCTGGGCTTTGTGATTGTGACTTTGATTTTGGACTTTGATTCTTCGGAGTTCTCAAATAATTTGGATTGGTCGGTGGAGGAACTTTTCTCTTGACAAGAGCGTGTAGACAGTGGAGATTGTGACATTGATTTGGATCGACTTCTCCTTCGTCTCTCTGCTGCTTCTTGCAAAGATATTTGATTCAACTGATTTTCATAAATTACGTCGTCTGTATCTTCAGATTTGTGTTCATGCTCAGAGGTTGGAGAATGTGACAATGTTTCACTTTCCTTGGATTCTGAACTTTGTTCTGAGAATGGAACCGTTGGTCTTGGTCTACCATCTTGGACGTAATCAGCATGTGCATCAATTGGATTTGAAGTTGCTGGTGGTTCACTTCTGACCTCCAAGAATTCAACTTCAACGACTGTCGTGGCTTCCGCCTCTGTTGAGGAATCTTGCGTAGTTGACTCTTTGGGAGATTGGGGCTTTAAATATTCATTTTCTGGCTGTAGCTGCTTGGAACTTTGTGGTCTATCGGCAGGACTTTTTATTCTAGAAGATGACCTACTTGTACTCCGATGACCCGTGGCAGTCGCAGTATGAATCTCAGCGGATGATGCTCTTGATTTATCAGGCGTTCTTGATTGGGCACCTTGACCTCCCCTGCTAGATCTTGCTGATCCAGCGGATCTTCCTCTGCCGCTGGCAGATGGAGTTCTGGACTTTTGTCCTCCAGGGGTCACTATGCGTGAAATTGGTGTTCTCGAAGCAGAAGCACGTGATACACGCCCTTCTGCCAAGGAAGATGACTTTCTGGATTTCGTGGGTTCAGCTGGTGACCCTTTCCTAGAAGTTTCATCATTGCTAAGGTCAGGGACATCAGATTCTTTATCCGCCTCAGCCTTGGCTACTGGAGTTGATTTTGTTGACGATTGCGGCCTTGACTTTTTATCAGGTGAGACTGATTTAGTTTTCGAGTGTCTACTACCTGGTTTTGGAGTTTCTGCCTCAGTACCAGCAGCTTGAAGATCTTCTTCACGAATTTCACTCTCGGATGAAGGAATCGCTACGTTTTCAAGCTCAGAGAATTTTTCACTGTCGTTATGAAAATTGTCACTGCTATCCTCTGTACTTTTTCTTCCTTTTTCAGTAGCGAGCTCATCGGTAGTTTTGGAAGTCTCTGTCGATCCATTTCCATTTGTTGTTGCTGTCTTTAGCGTGGGTGAACTATCAGAACTTTTCCTTGACCTGGATCGACGACTGGAGCGTGAAATTAACATTTCTTTTTTGACAGTGTCGCTATCCGTACTGTCCACACTACTTTTCTCCCTGGAAGACCTTTTCCTTCGAACTTTCTTCTCAGATTTTCTACTGGATTGGGCACTCACGGCCTTTGACCCCGTCGCACTGGCTGCTGCTGCTACATTTGACCTAATTTCTTCATAAAACGTTTCCTTCACTTGAGTATCCAAGTGATGAGAAAAATCCTCTGATACTTGAACTTCCATATCTCTAAGGTAATGACGAGAATCCGTTTGCATGCTACTCCCTGTCATGATCGGGGTTGAGGTCACCATTCTAGAAGATTCTGATAAAATAGCCCCAGACACGGAATGAGCATATTGACGAATTATTGAAGCATCCATGACTTCTGGAGACATGAAATTAACACGAGTTTCATTATCAGGGGATTGTTCATGATGATTTCCAAGTTGGCTGCCGTGTAAGCTACTTCCACTCCTGGCTTGAGCTGTCCAGTGACCTACGGATGGGCAAACGCAAAAGTTAACCTTTGACCTTAAAGACAAGACATGCTAGGTACTAGCCTGACCTATTCAATCTTCTATGCAGAGCGGCATCATTCAGGGAATTTGCTGGAAGACCTCCGTGGAGTTGTAAGAATTTCGCTACGGCAGAATTTCCTCGATGAATCGCGGCGTCCAACGGAGTCATTGAAATCCCTTTGCCAGTTCTCATCAACGGATTCACATTTGCATGATGATCGATCAAAATCTATACGAAAATTGGATAAAATTTTATAATAGCACAGCAGTAATATTGACTTATACTTTACCTTGACCATTTCAACATTATTATTAAGTGCAGCCAAATGTATTGGACATCTGCCATCATTATTTGGAGCATTGACTGTGTCAGGTCGTTGAGAAATTAACCACGTGACCAAATCCTTTCTTCTTGATATAACTGCTTCATGGATTGGTAGATCTCCACGTACATTTCTCATCCAAAGATTTCCTTCGTGTTTTGCATACAATTTGATTGTCTCAAGTTGCCCCTTGGAAGCTCCACAATGGGCAGGGGTACGCCCTTTACGATCTTGTCGATTGGGCTCAGCCCCAAAATTTAGCAGTAGCTCAGTACAATCTGCATGGCCAAGTGTGATTGCATAGAAAAGTGCAGAGCAACCATTCTTATCAATCACGTCTACTTCAGCCCCACAAAGGGCAATCAAAGTTTCTAAACAATCCGTATGACCTCGACTTGCGGCGCAATGCAGGGCTAAAATTACAAATATTGCTATTTCAATTCTACAACAGTAATTAAAATACAGACACAGAACATAGGTCTAAAATTTCACACAACACCTGTGAGCCCATCTTTGTCTTCTGCCTCTACGAATGCCCCAGCATTTACAAGTGACAAGATTGCATCTGCACTTCCTGAAAAACAAAATGCCAAATGCCCGGTTTGGAATATTAGTTCATTCACCGAATTCACCGTACGAAAAAGTCAAAGTGTCACGCAACGCAATGGGCTTCTGTTCGTGACTGAATTGAATATGAATGTCCTCTCCAAATAATTTATTAAAGCAGAACCCATCCCATTTACCTTTTGGCTCAACCTGCCGGTCAATTTTTACTACTACTGCTACTACGTACTATTGACTTTTTAGGAAAGGAAGGAAGGAAATTCTAATGCAAATTTTTAATCCGAACCATCTGTCTATGCCTACTTTACTTAGCGTTTTAATTAATTATTAATTCATTACCTGCACTGGCTGCCCAGAGCAAAGGTTGTCTTCCATCTTGATCCCGTACATCAATTGGAACTCCATGCTGGAGTAAACGTCTAAGAATCAAAAGTCCTTTTTTGGGACTCACGCCGTACAATGTACTTTGAACTCGGGAGGATCGACGCTCAGTGCTTAGTCCATTGACATTTCCACACATTTGGGCAGCATAATGAATCGGATGAGCTAAATGAATGTCAGGGGTCGTAGCAGGTGCACCACGAGTTAGTAAAATGTCAAGGATCTCTAATTCTCCACAAACTAGATGGAAATAAAATATTTTATAGCGAATTCTTCAGGAAAATTCTGCATAGATATGACCTTACCTGTAGCCCAATGCACTAATGAATGTTTCTCATTGTCCAGCGTATTCAAATCCGCCTTGGCCGCTATAAAGGCCTTGACACAATCTTTGTTCCCATTAATCACGGCTAAATGGATTGGAGAATAGCCTTCTTCATCTTGAGCATTAATCATGTTGGCTCCACCCTCAAGTACTGCCTCAAGGCAATCAACGCTCCCACCTTCAGCACAAAAATGCAAAGCGACCTTTTCACTCCGCGTACGATCTCTCACGGCATCTCCCTATTTATTTACATTTTAAAAAATTGGTCAATTAAATACCAATTTTGTACCCTTGGGCTTAATTTTTTACCTTTTTCTTAAGAAGAGTCCTAACGTCCGTGACCCTTCCTTGCTGACAAGCTAACATGAGTGGAGTAATTCCTTCCAAATTATGTGGGGAAGTCATAATAGTTTTATTTTTATTGCCAATGGCTAAAGTATTATTATTATTGTGATTTTGTAATGGAAGATTCGTGGCGTTGTTGTTGTTGTTGCCGTTTCGCATTTGGGCCACTTGTGCAGCAGCCATTAGTGCTGCAAAACATTTGCAAATCTAGTTAGTGTGCAGTTCCTCAGTTATTCTTCACCTGAAAATCACAGCCAAAATATTCAACACATAATGTAAACGTAATCAGATTGATTTTACGTGCAATAGCTATAAAAATGCAATTTAGCATTAAAATTTCTAAAGAAAATGTCATAGGTCGTCCAGCCCAACCATTGCTGCAGTATCATGTCAGCCTATTTGATTTATTACGCCCATGCATTTCGCTTTTGCTATAGCTTTTCATGAATTTTCTCAAAGAACTCCAGGTGAGGTGACTCACTCAGCCAATTACTACAAATAGGAGCAAAACATCCATTCACAATTTTCTCTTCTTCTTTTTTCTTTTGCTTTCTTCTTTCGCGATTTGTTATCTATGTCAGTGTTACGAATTACGAGGAGAAGACCAAAATAGACACACACAAAAGCCAATAGACTTCACTCAGAGATAATACAATAATAATTATTGACGCAATAAAAGAAGAATCAATATCCTTTTCCTTCCTGTCGTCGTGAACCATGCATTTCGCTTTTGCTATAGCTTTTCATGAATTTTCTCAAAGAACTCCAGGTGAGGTGACTCACTCAGCCAATTACTACAAATAGGAGCAAAACATTCATTCACTATTTTCTCTTCTTCTTTTTTCTTTTGCTTTCTTCTTTCTCTTCTTTCGCGATTTGTTATCTATGTCAGTGTTACGAATTACGCTGAGAGGACCAAAATAAACACTAAACACACACAAAAGCCAATAGACTTCACTCAGAGATAATACAATAATAATTATTGACGCAATAAAAGAAGAATCAATATCCTTTTCCTTCCTGTCGTCGTGATTGAAATGCGACCAGACGAGACAGCTTATTAATTTTTGGCCAGGTACAAATAAACGTTCCAGTAAATTAGACAAATTGGCGTCAAATTGCCAATTATTTTGTTACCTTGTACAAAAGTACGCAAGATTATATGTCCTAATTATAAGAACAGCATTCAACTTTTCTTTCCCCTACATTTGCTTTATTTGGTTTACTCTTATTTTTAGAAATACGGGTAATACCTTCCCTCATTAACCGCTAATGAACCGAACTAATTATTTCCAGTAAAACTATTTTTGTTCGTAAAGGAAAAACCTAGAGGTTCATTTGATTTAGGTTTTGAAGTGGATTAAATTACTCGAAGTAGTAAAGCAAAAATAACTTGATGTTACATTTATTTGATTCATCCCCCGCTAATAGATATTTGATAGAAAGAAAATAAAACATTCGTGTCTTATTTTGATTTCTCAAACTCCAAAGCCAAGAAAAATTTATAAAATAAGAAATGATTTGATTACATGTCACTACATTCTAAGATTCAATGAAAAATACACCGCGCATGTTTCCGTGTTAAATCAATTTCTTCGACAAATGACAAATAGTTAAATAATAGTTTTGATATGAGTAAGAGCCTTCCCACAAAAAAAAATCGTGTGTGCGTTGCGTTTGCAGTTGAATGATGAAAACTTTTACGCTGATTGTGGTTTTATGAATTTGATTGTTCAGACTCAGACTCAAGTCGAGTG
>WJEZ01000465.1:0-27913 GCA_009869925.1 Thalassaphorura encarpata
TTTTGGGTCCGACATTAACGCATCTTCAAATAGACAAACCGGTGTGGGTATCTGTATCTTTCCTCTTATCCTTTGTGACCAATTAGATATCCCTGTGTACTGTGTACAGACATAGAAGTCAGACATTCCCATTTCTTGATAATTAATGCTTTCAGGAGATTTCACTCAGTAATTAAAATTGCAAACTCTAGCCATTATCGGATTACACATGGGAGCTAATACAAATTCAATTCTCCCTCACCGGCAATATTCTTCGTGCTCGTTACATATGTGTATCTGTAGCGAGTTCTTTCCGGTTGTAAAAAAGTGACTGTAGACTCAAAATAACATTTGTTTAAATGAAAATTTGAAAAATTTGAGATAACGTACGTTAATATTCTAATTTTTTGTCTTGCAGGTGGTCCTTCGGCATTTTGCTTTGGGAAATTGTAACTTATGGCGGCGTACCTTATCCAGGCATAGAAAATACAAAAGTATTTGACCTTTTAAAACATGGCTACAGAATGGAAAAGCCTGAAAATTGTCAGGACGAACTTTATGATATTATGCGGCAATGCTGGCAGCAAAGACCGGAATTACGTCCCGACTTTTATACACTTCGCATCAAACTGGAAGAGCTTATCGAGAAATCAAGCTCAGTAGTTTACGTGAATCTAAATTCCAAGTCCCCTAGCGATGGCGACATCCCGCGGCATAATTCTGTCATATCTTTCATTGAGAATCCTCTTGCAAGCTATTGAACAATTGTGAATCCAAAATAAAATATTTTGTAATATGTATTTTCTTAGCCTTCTGAATGGCTCTTGTCCATTAGGGAGGTATGAGAGTTTATGACACAAATGTACAAATATAACTCATTGTTCAAATTGTCAAGTTTCGTTAGAAAGGGAGTCATTAATGAAAAAGAACATATTTTTAGCGCTTTAACACTAACCCCTTACTTTCAGGGATAGACTGGTGTTCAAATAATTTAAGTTTATGCACATGGAGAAACTATTTTGTAACTAATACGATAGAGAGTACAGATAATTTTACTTTAGTGGTTACACCTTTACCATAGTCGCATCAAGCCAACAGCTGCCTCCTAAAAATTATCTCACCTTTAATTAACTATCAAAATATTTTGAAGTAAACTTGTGAACAATCGGCTAGCTTTTTACAGCTTTTATTTACAATACTATGTAATATATTTTCTCTATCTCGGATCGGAATACATTTATGTTTTATTATTTTTTCATATTTATTTGAATAAACAGCTGAAACCATCAATGTAAATAGATCGAATTACATGAATCTCACGATAACTAAACTAACCAGATATTAGGTAATTAGGCATGCTCGTCCTAAGTTGGATTTTGTACTAAGGTTGAACTATGTATGCAGTATGCAAGTTAAGTTCTTATTTGTTTCGAAATGAAATGTTTCGAATTAAACCAATTAAATAAAATTTATTTCACCTTTACACAGAGATAAGGTTTTTTTTACATTTTACTCGTATTTTCATTAATTTCATTGGTAAGAAATGTCAAGGATTCCATCTTCGTTAAAATACTATTCACAAGGAGCATTGCTCACTAAGAATCAGCCCATTCCATTAGTTGGCGTATCACTTCATTTCAGAATCAAAACATTTACAGCTTTGCGTTGATTGGCTATCATCTGAATAAATAAATTCCAGATTTCATTTGAAAATTCAGTCCTACATAGTTCTGATATGCATTCTGCAATGGCCTCCTTAGATACCAAGTTTAATAAGGATTAAATATGTTAGCTATTTTCCCAAAGACATTTGAATACTATAATATCATATTAACTCATATATTATCAATATTATAGTATTCAAATGTCTTTGTATTTTCCACTCAGATAACTAGCTGGGATGCTGTGATTTTCACCGTGTTTTCACCGGTGAAGCTGCAAGGTGGCTCGAATGTCATCTACTCATGGACTAGTAGTCATCAGGATGGAAAACTCATTCTGCAAGCAACTTTGTAAGCTTTCACTCAAATTAAACTAAAAACAGTCTAAAGTAATTAAAAACTAATATCATGCTTCCTATGAATTCCTTGCAACACTGATTTAATATTTATGCAAAAACTGCTTATCAGCAAAATTTGGTTTAATTGTGCATTAGCGAAGATGTCATCTTTTATTTGGTGAACTCTTCGAGTTTGCTAGCAAAGGTTATATTAACTTTTCATAAGCTTTACTGTACAATGCTCAATATATCACTTATACAACTGCTTAGAGAATTATTTAGAGGTCTTTCTGCGTAGGTGACGGTGACTTAAATGATTCATTCTTTCTGGTTCTTATATCAAATCCACATGCGATAGTTTACCAGTAAAATCACTAAGTTTAATAATCATTCTAAACATCTGATCAGTTGTATTACATGTGGCACAACACCCAAATTCCTTTAGTTATTGAAATCTTTCTGTGCTGATGAACATTTAACTAATAGCAAACACCTCACAACTTGACAGAATAGTTAGGATATTGATTAGAAGGATACTATACGCATCGTTTCTCCAGACCGGCTACTCCTCTCACTGAGGAAAAGAAATACAAAGTGTAGATGTAGTAGGGTCTTGTGATATCAGGCTCATGGGTTACACATACCTTGTACATTTCAATGAATTCGCCTGCCCTATTTCCTGTAGCGTAGTAGGGTAGAGAAGAAAGATCAATACTACGGAAAACATGGCCGAGACGAGAGCTTGAACTAAAAGAGTAGAACTGTCGCTTTGAGCCAACATGGAAATCCCCTGGTTATTGTTCGAACTAGGCATCCACTCCCATACATTTTGCATTGTATTTATTTTTTACTCTTCTAAAACATTCAAAAGAAAGGATGTAAGGGAATCCATAATAGATTGATAGAAGGGCGCGCAGCGGCAAGAAATTAGAGAGCTATATTTTGGGCGAGATTTGTGAGTAAAAGTAGTGTAAGCAGGCAGAATTTGCAGAGGAAATGAGGAGAATCATCTTGAAGTAGTATAGAAATAGAGAAGTATGCAGGTCTTTTTGTGTGTAGTCACTTTGTGCCAATTCCGAACTGGCTTTCACTTCCCCGGTTTTCGGAATAACGCAGGGCAATATGTGAGCTGGGGACTCAAAACCAGGGCGCATACCCTACTCACATGCATTCATTGAGTCAGATGAAACCCGGACGTTGGGATTGCAGGAAGAATCTGGGTAAAGGGGAGCACGTAAAACCACAAATGCACACGACAAACACGTTTTGCCTTCATTGAGGTGCTTACATTGGTGCTGTGGGATTGCCAGTGAAATGTAAAAAAGTGAAAGTTGTCGTCGTTGTTGTTTTTGTGAAAGCTTAAGTCATGGTGGAGAAATTGTTCTGCTGTCCACTGTAGTTGTTTCATTTGGTTGAGCCACTGTCAATTATAAATATGGATCACACGGAGATTGGTAGAAAAGGGAGTTGCCAAGAAGTAGATGAAGAAGAACATCGTTCATATCTTTTTGAGAAAAACTTCTTCTGTCGGAATAAGGAGATTACGAAAACCCAGATGCAGTTTGGCTGCCTTTAGTGAACTCAGTCTAAGCCGTTCGTCTTTCAGGCTAGAACAAGAGGATGACAGGTGAGTTTTTGATAATGATTCTGTTCTGCGTCGTTTGCATGAGCCCTATCACCTCGATAAGTTACGCTGCACGATGATTCAATTGAATGAAAAGTCGGCTACAACAGGTCTTTTCAAATTAAAGCAAGCGTGTTAGTAATTAAATTTTTCCTGGATTAATGCCTAAGTATTCTAACAAGCTACTAGTTTTATGGTATCATGATCTTAAAGGCATTAATCCCTTGTAGATTATAAAAATCTAGCTCCTAATCTCACACATGAGAGTAGGATTATTGTGGTTGCCAGTTGCCACTGTAATCAATCTTTACGGTTAATAATTCTGAAGTAATAAGCTTAAACCAGCCTATCAATTGAAACATGTTCTCTGAGATTCACTTTCTAGCTGATCTCTCGTAGCAAAATTTACTTCAATTTACAGATACATGAAGTAGTCAAGGCGAGCTTTTATAAATGCGAACGAAGTACTCATTATTCTTGTCTTGGTCCTACCTCATAGACAGAAATTGCATGCTTTTTTAAAACAAAAATTTTTCCAGAAAACCCTGAGAACGAAATTTCGCTAAAACGGGTTCATGCAATTCCACGTGTACCATAGTAAAAGTATGTCAGAGAATACTTATACTGATAGAATAGAGCGAATTAAGACTCAAGTAAGCCAGGAACAATTTCAAAGTTTGACTTCTAGAATGCATTTCCACTTCTACTGTAGAAAATAATCGTTCATTTAAGTAAGTGCCAGGTTTCTACGAGTGAAGAAACTAAATACTTGAATATTTTATCAAATATTTCTCCCGAGGGTGAGTGCGAGTGAGAAGAGAAAGCAAGATAATACTTGCACCAGTAATTTTATACAGACAAAACAAAACGCAATGAACATATCCAAACAAACCACCACCAAAATTATAATTGTCTACCCAAAAAGTGGCATTTTCAGCTGGAATGGTTTTCTTTTCTTGGTACGAACATCTTTCAGAACTGTTTCTTCAGCACTGGAGATTTTATGAAATTATTTAAATATTATGAAGATCCTGTGAATTCACTTCGGAGCAAAATTTGGTTGCAATGTGAGGATTGACTGTAAATGCAGCTATTGGTCATACTTTTTAAACGATAAACGAACTGTCGAGATTCCAGTATTGTCCGCCCATTAGATCTGCAAACTCGCTAGTTAGTAAGCTAAACCATAATCGTCCAGAGTACTTGATTTGATTTGATTTCTTTTTTTTAGACTATATTATAATTTGCAACATTCATATGTACAAGTAATATAGACATCAAATTCTGTGCAAGATGGAGTTTTGCGTCGTCAGCTCATTTAGTTCAATTATGACTCAAATTATAACGAAGTGAAAGGAACGATAAACGAACTGTTGAGATTCCAGTATTGTCCGCCCATTGATCTTCCAACTCGCTAGTTAGTAATCTAAACCATAACCGTCCAGAGTACTTGATTTGATTGGATTTCTTTTTTTTTTTGAACTATATTATAATTTGCAATATTCATATGTACAAGTAATATAGACATCAAATTCTGTGCAAGATGGAGTTTTGCGTCGTCAGCTCATTTGGTTCAATTATGACTCAAATTATAACGAAGTGAAAGGAAATAGTCTGAGTGCTGTCACCACTTTTTGCGTGGATGCTTCCTCTATTTCGGACTCTTTATTCTGTAGCGAAACCTCAAAGAACCACAGAATTAATTTGAAGGCAGGCTTTTCAACGGATGGTTAAAGTGGTATAGTGCCGAATGCTGTTAATTAGGTCATATAAATTCGCAACCCGGCATGTCACTCGCTCTGGAGAAAAAAGCCAAGACCTAAGGTTGTCCATGCATGAGAAAAAAGAGTCGTTTTGGGAATATAAAAATTTCAAGCTGTCGGTTTCTTGAGTCTTGGGGCAACAGGGGGCTAGAATGAAATTCTATCTACTGGAGCCGACAAGTATGAGTGAGCAGGGGGGTTATTTGGAAAAGAAGGAAATGAGGGAGACGGATGCTGCCATCCGTTTGGTTTCCTTTCTCCATTGAGTTGCGAAGGAATGAGTGCAGAACGTAATGGCATGACAAGCTGATGCTTTTTCTCAAGCCTTCTGAAAGAGAAAGTCCGGGTGCGACTTTCCATAGTACTCGTGGTGTGCAGATGGATGAGTGTGATACATGTGGGAGTGATGTGAGAGAAATGGAGTAAATAATTGATGCCCTTTTCATGTTCACTTTCATTTCTTAACTATAGGGTTCGAGTTGAATACTACGTAAATGAGAACACGCTGAAGGAACGACTTCATTTGTACTTCTTCAAGAATCAGCGCTCGAGTCTCCGCATCCGTATTGCTCGCTTTCTTCTCAAACTATTCACATGTGTCTTATACATCATACGAGTTATTTTGGAAGATGACACCATATACGTTTCTTGGTAAGTCTTATGCAATCTTGACATACGACGACCTTCATGAAATTGTACGACTACTATAGTTATAATACATTTGTTGAGAGATTTAAAGTTGCGAATCAGACAAAGGTCACACGAGATCGGTCTTAAAATTCCCTTGCAAATTGAGAATATCTTCCGACTTCCATGAAGAGTGTAAATAAGTCTTAAAAATAGTTGTTCAACAAACTCTCAATTTCATTTCTGTCATTTCTTGGCAGGACAATTATGCATTCCATAACTTTTTCTTGATTCCAGCGGAATTGCAACCGAATGTACCAGCAGAAGTTGTCGCTTGCTAATCTCAATTTCAATAAGATGTCCGGATGAAAGACATAGGACCCGCATGATTCAAAGGAAATTTCATTTCTAACTCAATTTCCTTTCTCTTCTTCCTAGATTCCAACCAATTCCTTGTAAACGTTCGCTTCAGCTAAATGTGTCCCAGAGAGTGATAAATTTGTGCTTGATAATTTTATCAAATGCAAATGTTCATCGTTTATGACAGATCGCATACTTCTATGCGATGTTAAGCAATTTTGAGTTACAACCGATGCGTCAGCAAGGTAGTCCACTATGAACTACAAATTGAATTATTATCAAACTATACGAAACTGTACTTTGAACAGAATTCATATTACCGGCAAGATTTATCGAAACCTATTTGGTGAGGTTTAAAATTAAAATCCAAGGCATTAAGGCAAGGCAAAAAATTCGACGACCCTGTACCTGCTTCAATTAAGAACAGAAACATTACAGATTTATTGTTTCTATTCACTTAGGATAGTTTTGTGTGTTCCTTCAGCTTCCAAGAGACAAGATACGAAATCCTGTCATACAACTACAAACTACAACTTGGATTATCCATAAGCCGTTGTCTTGAAAATGGCCTTATTACGGAGAAAGCAGACCTAAATCAGTAAACCCTGACGGATTAGTCGAATAAAAATCTATTTATCTATTATATTTAGCGAGTCTTTTCGAATATAAGATTTATTTATATAAGATTATCCATTTTCTCAACAGAAATTCTAACTGGTTGGTTAACAAAAACTTGTTTTCAGTATTCCTGCAGTGAATATTTAAATTGAGGACATTTCAAAAGAATACGAATGCTAACAAAGAGCTGCTAAGTAGAACTTGGCTGTTTTCACCATAACTTTAGGGGGAAAGTCGATATCCTGGAGGCACTGTGGATATTTTATTAATAATGCTTTGGTCACATCAAAATTAAAAATGAACTTAATGAACTACTGCAAATTAGCAATCCATTTTTTGAATTACTTTACATCTATGGCGTCTTGTTCATGACATTTGTTTTTAACGTATGAGCTGCATGCCTGTGCTAAGTGAAATGATGAGACTTTGTCACGCACTACCTATTCGGCAGCGAAGCCTAGACTAGGTAGGGCAATAAAATGGATGCATTAAAATCGGGAACCTGGACGTAAGCGTTAAATATCGGATTGTGGGGTACTTTCATAGAGAAAGAGGAGGGGAGCACCACTTTAGATAAGGAAGGTAGATTACACTAAGGCGAACCTGAATTCCTTTTACATAACCTATATACCACTGGAATCAAAACTAGCGCAGTAATTACAGTTAAGATTTGGTGAGACTCGTTTATTTAGTGCTAAATGAATACGACAGGAAAGCTCATTACATATAAAGGATAATTTCTATTAAATCTAAAAATGTATTTTTATCTGCTCTACAGCCATGGTTGTGAGAAGGATCCACAGAGCAAAACAAAGTACCTGGAAGCCATGCACTTGACAGAAGAAGATTTCTTAAATAGTCCCGTTATAAATTGGGATGCTATTATTTGGGTTGAGCGTGGGAACACACTTTGGACATTAACACGTCATTTTGGCCATCATCAGCTTTAGTGAAACGATTCTTCTTCTCTATTTGAATTATAAGGTAAGGATGATCAATTTAATATGGGAAACCTATTCAAATCATTCTGGTGTTCTGGGTTACATCAAACAAGTCTGCTTTCTCAGGACAATTTTATAAATGATTATACATTTTGCTATGCCTTTTTTGATCACCACATTGATATCACTTCAGAATAGCGGCAAACTCTGGTAGCGACACTACAGAAGCTGGGTTTATTCATTTGCTAGCCATGCGTGCTACGGCAGCATATTAAAACTAGAATAATAGCGGCAAACTCTGGTAGCGACACTACAGAAGCTGGGTTTATTCATTTGCTAGCCATGCGTGCTACGGCAGCATATTAAAACTAGAAATGCCCGATTTTCCGATGTATGCTTTATCTGGAACTGTAGTGATAATGACACAAGTTTGCGTTCTACCCGCAATTTGCCCGTTTAGAATCGGATGGATTGATTTTATTTTTCCAAATGTCTGCATGTTATTTGAGACATGGCTTCTGGGTCTAGTCATAAATAGGACGCAATACTGACTTAGAATATATCGAACCCAATACTAAATAAAAAAATAAAAATATTCGGTCCCTATTCAGAGGCCACCTGTTACAAATAACTTATTTATCTATGCGACATTTACAGATTTGTCGATTTTCTCTTGCTATCTATTACTAAGTTCACACAGTTCACCGTTTTCACCGCCTTTGCTTCGAGCATAGCAGTAATCAAAAGTTAAGTATAATGGAACAACTTTTCATTTCATCATTTTTCACTAAGGATCTGCAAATCATATCAAATAATTTTGATTTATAAATGGCGGAAATGAATCAATGCAACACTGTTCTTTCCCTGAAGGCTGCCTAGGTTCTTATCCTACATGCTAACATTGAGAACTCATATTATTTTCGGGACCCGCTGTAAATTAGAAGCGATGATAAAATGCAAATTTGCGTTTTGGAACGTCAACTCATTCGTTTGCCTAGCTGTTCCACCTCACAAGTATGGAGTGAAGTGGTTGGCTAGCGTGAGCTCTTAGCATCTCCTTTTTTGTGCCTAATCATCCTGTTATTTACTTTCTCCCCAATTTAGGGCAATATCTTCCAGCAACTCCTGACACGGCGCTTCACTCTCGAACTCATCGCGACAGTTCCATTCATTGCAACAATTTTTTATACTCCACTCCACAACCTTTTTGTACCAGTATTCCTCAATTGTTGGTTAGCCAAATATGCTCTGGAGAATATGTTTAATGATTTACATCGAGCCATGCAAAGGAGTCAATCAGCACTTTCTCAACAACTCACGATTCTCTCTGCCACTCTCATTTGTCTCGTCTTCACGAGCGTCTGCGGTGTTCAACATTTTCAACGAGCTGGGCATCGACATCTTGATCTCTTTCAATCCACATACTTCGTCGTAGTTACTTTCTCCACTGTTGGATATGGTGACTATGTAATTAAAAAATAATATTTATTTTACAGTTCTCATTTCTATTTATTATTGCACGACTTCATTGCAAATGTACATACTTCGTCGTAGTTACTTTCTCCACTGTTGGATATGGTGACTATGTAATTAAAAAATAATATTTATTTTACAGTTCTCATTTCTATTTATTATTGCACGACTTCATTGAAAATGTATTTGATAAACTTACAAATGGGCTTTTTGGACAAAACATGAGTAAATGGAAAATGTCGTATGTTAGGTTTACCGACATGAAAGATTTGAAATTCAAATATTACAAGGAACGTTACCTGTAAGAGATATTCCCAAGTTAAGAACTCATGATTTTTAGCATCATGATTTATATTCTTTTGAAAAGTTTTACATTGCAACTTACAAATAATTAAAGCGTAGAATGATAAAAGCAGCTGGACCTTTCAAGGAATTGATGAACAGTTAAAATTATATTTGCTAATACCAACTTGTGACATCTCTAGTGTACATTAGCCCAGTAGAAATTTCGTAAGACCGCATGTCATACACTACAAACGACATTTTGCGTGTACCAGGTATGCCTGGTAAGATTGGCCGACTAAAATATGAATTGTCTACCTACTGTTTACTTCAGAATATCTTTTTAACCAGAGCCCATTTGTAAGCGTTTGTCATATGAATGTATTAAGCTTCTGAGTAAACAACTCTTCTCCAACTCTTCCAGGTTCCAGATATCTGGCCAAGTCAACTTTTCATGGTTGCTATGATTTGCATAGCTTTGATTGTGCTCCCCACACAATTTGAACAGTTGGCCTTTACATGGATGGAGAGGCAGAAATTAGGAGGATCTTACTCAAGTCATCGGGCTCAACACGAGAGACATGTCGTCGTGTGTAGCACTACACTTCATGCAGATACCATCATGGACTTCCTTAATGAATTCTATGCTCATCCACTTTTACAGGTTAACAAGGTTTACGCTACACGATCCTGGGACTTTCACTTTCACTAGGGCTTAAGGAATTGATAATGAAAGGTTCAAAGAGTTAATATCACATACACTCTTAAGAATTTTAAGGAAAAACTTCTTAATTACAACTATGACAAGCAACAAAATCAGCTGCCGTCCCCAGATTTATCTGAATATGTAGCTTGAGTAGTTAGAATGCTTAACTGCATCGCCCGGATGTGGAGAAAATGTGGACAAATGTAAATGTCTTGGGAGTAAAAACTTTCCTGCAACTTAAAAGAAAGTCGTCTTTGAAACTTTTGCCAAGAAAGTATTTGTCTTGGTCATTTTGTCCGCGCTGTAGCCCCATCTTGAAAGACTTGTAGTTGGAAAGCAGCGTATTTCACTAGGGCTTAAGGAATTGATAATGAAAGGTTCAAAGAGTTAATATCACATACACTCTTAAGAATTTTAAGGAAAAACTTCTTAATTACAACTATGACAAGCAGCAAAATCAGCTGCCGTCCCCAGATTCATCTGAATATGTAGCGTGAGTAGTTAGAATGTTTAACTGCATCGCCCGGATGTGGAGAAAATGTGGACAAATGTAAATGTCTTGTGAGTAAAAACTTTCCTACATCTTAAAAGAAAGTCGTCTTTGAAACTTTGCCAAGACAAGCCAAAAGTATTCGTCTTGGTCATTTTGTCCGCACTGTAGCCCCATCTTGAAAGACTTGTAGTTGGAAAGCAGCGTATAGTGTCAGGGCTTCCTATTTACTTACTTTTTACCCACATTTAAATAAAAGTTTTCTCTTCCAGGACTAACCCAATTACTTGCTCTAGGAAATCACCCATGAACAAAGTTTAACAAGGGAATGTTCCAGCTAGGAAATGCCATAAATTGGTCTTAGCGTTGCCTTAATGCTCTACGTACAAAAACAATCCAGAATTAAAACTTATCAATTACATTAAATCGGAAGAATGATTTTAATGAGTACGAGATACGAGTAGACAGGTGTTTCAAAACTAACTGTGTACTTGTTTTTCTAAATGATAAATCTATATTTTGTATCCCAATATTTTATTCAGAATGTGCTTTTGAGATTTTTAGTTTTAAATTAAAATATAAGCCACTTTTAGGGCGCTTTGTAAATGAACTAAGTTTTGTATGGTTGTTCCATTTTCCCATAATTTAGGAAAGAACAAACCTTTCCTTTGATATGCAAACCACTTGGAGTTCTGAATGAATTTACCTCTTCAACCGAGACGTTTTCCGTAATCCTTCTTAACTAAATCTTACTGAACCATGGGGAAAGCTTTTCCTTCCATATTTTGCGCATAATTTCTCCACCTTTCACTGAGAGAGCTTAGAGCGATGAGTAGAGGCTTAAGATAGTTTAGTGGTTAAGTGGGTCGATTTTTATAGCTGACTGCATATAATGACGAATTCTTTTGCTCTAGGACTACTTCGTTGTCCTCCTTTCCCCTATGGAATTAGATCCCACTATGCGTATGATACTTCAAGTGCCGATTTGGGCTCAAAGGGTAATTTATTATTAAAAAGCCTCAAGAAAGAGTCTGCATGAAGTTGGCTACGAGAAATTAAGTAACTTTCTTTTCTTGAATACGTCAGGTAATTTATATTCAAGGGTCTTGCCTTAAGGATGCAGATTTGACAAGAGCTAGAATGGGAGAAGCTGAAGCCTGCTTTATTTTGGCATGTCGTAATTATCAAGATAAAACAGCAGCGGATGAACACACTATTCTGAGATCATGGGCTGTGAGTGAGAGACCACCAACTGAGAAATTAATGAGAAACACTATCTTGACTAATCCAATTATTTGGCGCAGGTGAAAGATTTTGCCCCTGTCGTGCCACAATATGTACAAATCCTTCGACCTGAGAACAAGCTTCACGTTCGCTTTGCAGAGCACGTTGTTTGTGAAGACGAGTTCAAATATGCCCTTCTTGCCAATAACTGTTTATTTCCGGGTTCTTCAACTCTCGTCACACTACTTCTCCATACATCTCGTGGGCAGTGAGTGCTTTTACTTATCAGACTTTCTTCTGTCTATTTCCTTCCTTGTCTTAAGCATTAGGCCTACGGGCACTACATTTTGCTCCTGTCATTACAAAGCAAACTTTCTCTTCCTTATCTTTCATCCCAATTGAGCTTGACGTGCCCACAGCTCCGTCAGTGGGCTTTTACCTCATGTTCGATGAGAGAATTTGAGGATATTAAGATAACTTGCCACGGAGAACAAAAAGGTTATGCCAAGGTGCGAAGCGAGGTTGGAAAAAGTTATAATAAAAATTACTTTTCTCATTTTTCATGCAATATCTGTGGAAATTGCTTCTATGGCACTTCTGCTTATCAGTGATGACGCAAAAATTAATGCTGAGTTAAAATCTATACCGATAGTTCGGAAGAAGATTCTGACACCTTAATTACTTTGGAAACTATTAATTGGCAGAATTTGCCAGCTATGCGCAGCAGAACTAAACGTTAAAAATTACAGCGACTAACTCTAGCCCTTTTCCTCCATAGAGAAGGTCAACTGTCAAAAGAAGAGTGGCAGCGACTCTACGGAAAATGTTCTGGGAATGAAATATATCATATACGTCTAGCCGACTCACGTTTCTTTGGAGAATATGAAGGGAAAAGTTTCACCTATGCTTCTTTTCACTCTCATCGGAAATATGGCGTATGTTTAGTTGGTGTTCGACCAGCCCAACTTCCAGAGTTTTATGAAGATACAATCCTTCTCAATCCCGGCCCAAGACATATCATGAGAAAATCAGATTTATGTTTCTATTTGAGCATTACCAAAGAAGAACACTCGGCTTTTGTAACGGGAAATTCCAACAACTCTCCAACCACCAAAACTCCTGGGACTGGGACTGAAACAAATCCTGGTGACGAGAACGATGACCAGGGACAAGAAGGAGGGAATGACTTGGCATCAACAGAGCAGGCATCAGGTCTCCCTTCATCTGACACGAGTCGAGTGACTAAACAGAGTGTAGGAGTAAAAACTGGAAATTCCATCGACTCTGCTGGGAATACTATGGAGGACGCCCTTGTTCATACAACCATTCAAATTGCAGTAGAGCCTTTTGAATGTTTACCAACGTCAGAACGGAAATTATCTGTCGCTCCAAATCCGAATCGAAATCTTCTTACTCTGCCAACAAGCGCAGTGGACCAACGAAGCAGTAAGAAAATCCTTTCTTTTTATCTCCGCTTCTAGAAACAAATAAATTTGGCCCAGCTAACCAGTCAACCCGAATCTTCCTTATAGTACGAAAGGTAGAGCAGAGAAGTGGCTTGAGTCTTCAGAGTAGAATGTCAGGTAACCCGAGTACTAGTCCTATTATTACCACTGCTACTTCACACAGTTAGCTTTGTTGGTGCAATCCTACTCAATCCGAGCTCATGAATAAGATATTTATATGAGATCCCCTTTCTGACTTTCCTTTGTTCTTGAAATAAATTGTTTTCTGCAAACAGACATCCGACGACCCAGCATTCTCCCTGTGCCAGAGTCTCTTCCAATAATTGATGGTCCACACTTGGGAAATAATAACGACCCGAACACGGGCTCTGATGGAGGTGGGACTAGTGGTGACGAAATGGAAGACGAAGTTCCTTGGATAGGTGCAACGGAGAAAAATCCACAAGTTGTGAAGGGATTTCCACCCGTATCACCTTATATTGGCGTTACACCAACGCTCTGCTATCTCCTTCGGGAGAAAAAACCACTTTGTTGCTTGCAACTAGCTAAGGTTCATATTAAATATTATTGTCCATTATTTTTAACAAGATAAAATGTTTTCATAACTTTTAAAGCTAATATAATAAAAAAATTAGGGCAAGACTTTAAAGATACTTTTGGTTTTATTTTGAAGGCTTGCGAACATTGTGCCAATCGAAATGCATTTGACTACAATTGGCAGAATCGAACGATCATCTTAGCTGCGGATTACGCCTCAAGTGCCATATACAATTTCATCGTCCCATTGAGAGCCCATTTTCGTCCCAAAGGAAAACTTAACCCAATTATTTTGCTGCTGGAACGTGCTCCAGATACGGCCTTCCTTGATGCAGTGTCAAACTTTCCCATGATATATTGGTTCCATGGATCCATTGACTGTCTAGATGACTTGCTCCGTGCTGGAATCACTCTTGCTGAGAGCGTCGTCGTTGTCAACAAAGAGCTCTCCAATTCTGCTGAAGAAGACACTCTATCAGACTGTAATACGATCGTTGCTGTGCAAACGATGTTTCGTATCTTCCCTCATATCAAAATTGTTACAGAATTATCACAGTCAAGCAACATGAGGTTCATGCAATTCAGGGCACATGATGCCTACGCACTACATTTGTCGCGGATGGAAAAGGTGAAATGGCTTGAATTTAATGTTTATGACTGTCGTTATCATCTTCTTCCTAATAGCAATTCTGAACGTCTATAGCAAAATTCATACTTAGGCCATGACGAAATTACTTCTATCATAAACTTTTTCCTCATCCCTTGGTCTGAAGTGAAAGCACAATATCTAAGAGATAACACATATAATACTGATATATCGTAAAATTAAACTTGTCGGAGTGGAAGATAGATAAGTAGAAGAAGAGGTTAAAATCTAAATAGCTTTCAAATAGTTCCATTTTATTGCTTCAATTTCACAGCTATTTTAAATCTATAGATATTGCGAAACCTTTCAAAATTTGCTTGATCAACTAATTTCACTAAAAAATCAAAAAAGAGACTAGGTCAACGAAAAATTAGGCAGCAGAAATTGCTTTTATTTTTAGTAGTTGGCAGAATGAGTCAGGCTTTTTTTTGTTGACGCCAGCACATGTGTTTTTACATACGAAAAAAAGCTTTCTTTCAAAGCTTACTTCAAATGCTTATGGTTAAGGGTCAATTCAAAAATTCAACGAATAAGAAATGCATTTATGAAGTGACGCTTACAGCATAGCATGACAATGAATACGCTTTGTGCTTTCCAAATGTACTTGAAATGAATTATTTCATTGTCGCATCTGTCCGAACAGTTATACTTTCTTCGGTTTGAAGGATTCGTTCATTCGTGGGAAAAGACTTTATAGTAATGTCAAAATGATTTCTGTTTTCTACAGAGAGAGAAAGAGCGGGGCTCTCACATCTCTTACATGTTTCGACTTCCATTTGCGGCTGGAAGTGTTTTTTCTGCCTCAATGCTGGACACTCTTCTCTACCAGGCCTTTGTAAAAGACTATTTGATCACATTTGTAAGGCTTTTGCTTGGGATTGATCAGGCACCGGGCTCAGGATTTCTGACATCCGTAAGTTGAACCAAGACCATATATCCATCCAACCTTGTTAAAAGTCTCTTCCTATTATTTCGTTGACTCAAATATATTTTCCGTCCTCCATTCCGTTGCCCGATCCGCTACATGTTTTCAATTTAAGTTTAATGGTTTATTCATTAGAGAGACTGGATTTCACTCCTTACAAAGAACGTCTGAAGGCTGATTTACTAACTGGTTTTTTATCAAAAATTGAATCAGATGCAATTGACAAAGGACGACCTTTGGATCCGCACGTACGGGCGTTTATACCAGAAGCTATGTTCAACCATTTGTGAAATTCCTATCGGGATATACCGTACTCAAGATTCTCACAGTGAGACGGAAGAAGATTATTATGAGAAGAATCGGGACTTTCCCCCTGGTGAAAATGGTGGGGAAGGGGGAGACGGTGGGGGGACGAGCTTTTCTTCTAGTGAAACCCTTAAGCGTCTTTCTGCCACAGCTCAGCATGGAAGTTCTGGGGATTATATGAATGCTTATTCTCGATGTTTTGGCGGGGCTTGCGGGTCAGACAAGAGTGGATCTTTCACTTCCGCAGCCTTAACTGCAACTAACGATGATTCCAGAGACTCACACGCACAATTAATTGAAAGAGCCGAGATTTCAAATATGGTTAGGTCCCGAATGCTTAGTCTAGGACTCCCTTGTGGAGAGACACATGTACCACCAATTTCCGAAAAACGGAGTTCCCTATCTTATGTGATAATCAATCCCTCATGTGATCTTAAGATCAAGGAAGGAGATATTATTTATTTGATTCGGCCAAGTCCTTTCTCTGCACAAAAAACATTTGAAAGGCACAATTCAAGAAGAAAATCCACACTGAACAACCCAGCCGGAGGAGGTGGAGGTACTGGGTCAGGTCCGAGCTCAAATGCAGAAGAACTTCAGAAAGTTGCTTATAGTTTATTTCAAGAAACTGGGTCTGGTGGGGTTGGGGTAAGGCCACAAGGACGGCGAAGATCTTCTGCAGGAACAACATTCTGCGCCTCAATCCCAGTTCCAATTATTCCACCGACAACGCTGAACTTGAGTGGTGTCCCAAGACAGGGTGTCACTAAAAGCAATTCATTATCACTCCCTGATTCTCCACGGCAGAGATCACACTCTTTGCACGTCAGCCCTGCAGACGATATTCTCCTTCGCAGATCAAATTCTCTTCGACAAAGTCTAGTAGGAGGATTTGGAGGAGGGTGTAAGGTGGTTTCTCATGACGAAATTGGATTACCTGTTGTTAATCATCCAATGGGTAGAAGCAGCTCCCTCAGACAAAGAATAGCTATGCCGATTAATTTTGAAGTTACATCTCCTCCTGATCAGCCAAAACTTGGAGCAGTTACACCACCGCCGCCAAGTACAAGCCCAACATTACAAGGGACCATTGTATGATAAGAAAGACAAAGAAAAGTTTGAAAGTTCGTTGTTCAAAAAATATTTAATGTGTCCAACAAGTGACACCGCCTGCTTCACCAGTCATTCAAAATTTTTCCACCTTCTAATTAACCGTCTTTTAAAAATTTGTACCTTAGGTCTCTGTTTGTTAAAACATTTTATAATTTAATTTTCAATTTAAATCTCTCTTCTAATGTATTTCTTGGAAACACATTTTATTGCCTAACCTAACAGATAATTAATTTGGAAATATCGTAATGATAAGTATGCTGTTGAATGTAGGAAATAGTCTAAATGATCTAAATTAGTTATTTACTTGTTATTCCAAATGTTTTAGGATGTAAGAAAAAATGGAGTTCACAAATAAGGTTACCAAGCTCTGCAAGAAATGATAAACGAGAAGGACGTACTATCGTAAACGACCTGTGTTCCTGTGTATCAAAATCAGTCGGTAGCCTTTTTAATTTCGTCAATCTTATCAAAATAAATTAAGAGAAACTTAAATATATATCAAGATAAATCCTTAGACCACATAAATAATTATCTATCCCAAAGAATTGACGATTACCATATAATGGCCGGCTCAGAACGCCGTAAAGGAAACCAAACAGAAGGCTTAATGAGCATATGAACTAAACCTACACACACATAAAATAAAATAAACTACGCATCACCAATAGTTAACTCACCTTAAGTTAGAAAATCTATTAAGTTCTTGTAAATTATTTCAAGATCAAGTCTTTTCTCAACTGCCTTTTTAAATACATGTTTCTGGCAAAATTTACTTGAAAGCGATTGTGATACCTTAACCTGAATGCCAAAGTAAATCTTGCGTGTGTGATTTAAACCATTTCGAACGCAAGCTAAAACCTGTGTGGAAAACTTTTATTGATAATTTTAGATGATCTAATTCTTGAATCCTTGTTTTAGTGAAAATTATGAATTACGGTTGATAAAAGACATGATAGTGTCATATCCTGACGATAAATAATTACAACTGAGAAAATTTTTAACTACCCCACCAAATATATAATGTTACATTATTGGCATTCATCATACATTTAGTTAGCATTTGAGCAAAGCAGGGTTGAATGACTTAGCGTGTGCAATTATGGTTCTTGACTCTACTACTGAACTAAAAATTTCCTTTCAACAATTGATAATTTTTAACATCTGTAAAATCAGTAAACCAAGTATATATTTGGTCATATGATATCTCATTTCTTTTGAGCCAAATTTTCTTGCATGCAGTGGATGATAGTGTAGAGATCTAATGAGAAAGTTTAGCTAAGAAAACGACCATAAATAGTGTCTTGGCTCTTTGAAAAGTTTTATCGAGTTTACTTATTCTCGTCTCGCTCGACTAGAATATAAATTGTCAATTTCAATTTTCCACTCATTCCTTACTACTTTGTTCTTATATTATTTCTGAGTACAAATAAATGTAGAATGAATTCCAAAACCAAATAAAGAAACTTCGAATACTGGATCATTTGCTACATTTCTTCACTATTATGAGTCCTCGAAATGCAAAACAGACCAATGTAGTAGGGATTATAATCATTGTAATATGACATCGTTTCGATTCTTAGTACTAAAAGACAGACCGTTTAATAAAATTACGATAGTTCAGCCAAGGTGAACTATTTCCAACTAAATTTTCTAATTTTGAGACTGAGGTGTGTCCATAAGTGAAGTTATTTTCACTCATGGGCATTGGATTTTCATCGCCGTTGTGTCGTTCACGTTCATGGAATAAAGTTTGAAGGGGAGTAATGTGAATGTAATGAGACGTGGAGGCAATTTTATTCGTCGGGTAGGTGGTGATGACAAATAATTGTACTGTACAGGAAAGGGAGACCCGATAAGTTCCATCATCATTCATCAATTCAATCCATCTGTTCGGTTCTTCCCTTCTACGCTCGAGAATACAAAACTTGAAGAATTCTCGGGTCTCGGGCTATGTTACGTAATCTTTGGAAGCTTTAGAAACTTTGAATTTTTCAGTAGGGTTGGATTTGATTAAATCTTGTCTGAGAAGAGAAACTAAATGACAGGAAATACAATTTGCTGATTTCTGCACTGTAAAGGTATGTTAATAACCAATATGACTATACCAAGCTAGTGCCGTATTATTTTGGAATAGACGTTCATATTTTCATATTGTCATGTACACTTGTACATTTGTTTCAAGAATTTGATTCTTACATTCAGATTTTTAAATGGAAGAGTCCAGTAAGTGTCGATATTGACTCGCCTATCCCTACCACCTTAAACTATGGCCTACTTCCGTACCGGATACTCTCTGGGAGAATTTTTATTCAAAGGTTTCGAAGTTGAGACAGCTGGTGGTAAGATGACAACGCTAAAATTGCTAAAAAGATAAAAGTTCTTAGGTTGAATAAAATATTTTCTTCTTAGCTTTTGCTGGTGTCTTCATTGCGCTCATTAGTACGGCCGTACTTTTTGAGGGCCTTCGAATTGTTCGTGACTTTTTACTCAACCGTTTCACTGATGCAAGGAAGGAGTTTATTTCTTCGTCATTAAGGCAAAACAGAAATTCGGTTAGATATAGCAGAACCATTCGGAATTCAGGTGAAGGACATTTTAATGAGCAAGAAACTCGTGCATTACAACCTGGAAACATTAGTCCACATGATCAAGATGACCTGGAGGAGGACGACGAAGAAGTCAATAGGCATGGAAGATTGGTTACTTCAAGTGCGCCGACTCCATATAAATGTACAACAGATCCTTTGAAAGATCCCTTGAGAAAATTTCGTTATGAAGATTTAGTATTATCGACAATTCTTCATATGATTTATATCAGTATCGGCTACATTTTGATGTTAGCTGTTATGACATTTAATGTATGGGTCTTGGTAGCTGTGTCTATTGGCATTGCAATTGGGTATTTTGTTTTCGGAACTTGGAGACGTACGGATCATGTAGCCCTGACTTGCAAAACTCTGATTACTCCGGGCCAGGGTTGTAGGGAAGGTTCATCGGAAAAAACTGTTTCCACGAATTCGGATTCAGCTAATTCCGTCGAAGGAAAATCTAAGGACACCAACGAAGCATCATCGTCCCATGTAGCATCAAATGTTCGGACAAATGCTGATGTTCACTGTTCAAGACTTTTGGAAACTTAAATGTAAGGTTTGATTGGAGATGTTTTTTGTGGTTGGTTGTAAAAATTCTTCGAAGTAGGTTACGAAAATACTGGTGAACCGTGCTTCGGTTTCATTTGTAAAACAGTCATTTTGCTATTATGCTGGTTACCCGACCACTCGACGGAAATGAACTGTACAGATATTCTACACAGATATTCTGTACAGATACCACATATTCTTATATTCCGCCAAGTGTTCATTTGCAGATGAATTATACGAAAAATTTAAAGATATTATAAAGATAAAATACACCGAAGAAGTAAGTTCATCTCATGGCTTTATTTACGCCTTTACGAATTATCCAAAGATTATTCCCTATTGACGTGTCAGTGAAAAGTTCCTACTTCATACTGTAGTTTGAGACGTGCTAGTAGTCAGTCGTCTTTATTGTAAACTTCGTTCTTAAACTAATTTTTTTGTGAAATAAATATTATGAGGGAGCATGTGAAATGTGATGGTATTATTCAGTTGATTTGCATCAGATATCGACACTCGAAAAGAAAACTGTCGAAACATAATATTAGCATCTTGTGCAAGAAAACGGATCCACTCTTGTATCACACGGAAAATAATAAAATACTACTAGGTTTCTGCAAGGTGACGATGACAAGCAAAGAAGTAGGTCAAAAATGATACATTTGTAACAAATCCCGACTAGAAGGGTAATCAGTAATCAGTCTCAGTCATGAAATCCGTGATGGCCAATCCGTTGTATCGTGAGACTAAAATCTGAGATTCGNCAAGGTGACGATGACAAGCAAAGAAGTAGGTCAAAAATGATACATTTGTAACAAATCCCGACTAGAAGGGTAATCAGTAATCAGTCTCAGTCATGAAATCCGTGATGGCCAATCCGTTGTATCGTGAGACTAAAATCTGAGATTCGGTAGAACGAAGCCGGTTTTACGACTGACTCGATTGTGCAGAGGGAAAGTAAATACGGTTTGATTTCTAATTAGGACCGGAACGGGAATCATATCGAGCAATCACAAGAAATACTGAAACATTTATAATTTTCAAAATAGACCTAACGTTGGGTTTCTCTTTAAATCCTGTAACAATAAATTCAAAATGAGCGATGGAGCAGGGACTTGGTGTCTGATTGAGAGTGACCCAGGAGTATTTACAGAGCTGATTCGAGAATTTGGTAATGCCATTTCGCTATTTTGAGTTAATAGAACGAAAAGTCACAACGCCGGTTATGCCGACTTTATAGTGAAATAACGCAACTTTTTTCCATTTATTAAAACAGACATAATATATTTTTCAGGAGTTAAAGGACTTCAAGTAGAAGAGCTATGGGGTCTCGACGCCGAGAATTTCGAGAGATTAACGTAAGTTTATTCTTGATGACCCATGATAAAGCAAGCAGTTTTTTACAACCAAACATATTTTTGTTTGCGTACTTCTGTTTGTTTTGTGTAGGCCGGTGCGTGGGCTGATTTTTCTATTCAAATGGATCGGTACATCATCTGTTGCAAGTACTGTAGGCTCGGTTGTACAGGATAGTCGTTTAGAAAATATATTTTTTGCCCGTCAAGTTATTCAAAACGCTTGTGCAACTCAAGTAAGTGTAGTTGGCTGAGTCACGAATTTTCAGTTATCCACACAGTAACAGTAACCTGTATTTTTTTTACTTTCGTAGGCTATTATTTCCATCTTGCTGAATTGTTCCCCGTCTGAGGTTGAGTTGGGACCAGTTTTAGGAGAATTCAAGGAATTTACAAAAAGTTTTGACCCTGCAATGAAGGGACTGGCATTGTCCAATTCTGAAACTATTAGGACAGTCCACAACTCGTTCTCTCGTCAAACAATTTTTGAGTTTGATCAGAAGTCTGCTGCTAAGGATGATGAGGTTTTCCACTTTGTAGGATACATCCCTGTGGATGGTCGTCTCTACGAGCTTGACGGATTGAGAGAAGGTCCAATTGATCTAGGACCAATTCCAGAAGGAAAAGATTGGACCGAGGTCGTTCGTCCAGTTCTACAAGATAGAATTAGCAAGCAAGTGTTATGCGACTTTTGATTAGATTCCCACATGCTCCTACAACATTGATTTTGGTGAAACTAATAATATGAAATGCTTTTCAGGTACAGTGAAGGGGAAATTCACTTCAGCTTACTGGCCGTCATTCCTGATCGAAAAGAAGAGTACGAGAAAAAACTAGCCGATTTGGAAGCTACGGGAGTGGGCGCTCCTGAATTGATTGCAGAACTCAAGTTGCAAATAGAAGAAGAGGATGAAAAGAGACATAGATTCAAGTTGGAAAATATTCGAAGGAAGCACAACTATTTACCACTAATAGTTCAATTCCTTAAGGAGTTGGCCCAACAAAAACAACTAATGCCTCTTTACGAGAAAGCTAAAGCGGCATCTGAGTCAAAGAAAGCAGCCAAGTCGTCTTCGTCTTGAGGAAACCTGCCGATTTCATTCGGTATAGATGATAGCTGCATCTCTAAAACAGATTAATTACTTAGTTACAATAAACACCTGACCTGTGACATTCAGGCATTAACATATTATGGCGATAACACTAGTAACAATTTTTTACTTATAAAAGTCTCGAATGGTTTTCTGGCATTTAAGTTTTCTTCCCTTTGAAAAAATTGAAAATTAACTATTGCTTAGCACCAGATATTTTGTAATGAGTCATGATTTTCTGGATGATTAAATTCTTTTATTGCAGGGATAAACTTTGGCTACGTATTCACCTGAGAAGTTCGTTAGTTTTATCTATTCATCATAATTTTCCAGTATTACTTTTGTCATTGAATTTTTGAATGAGTTTTTTTTTAACCTCACGGATTCAGGACATATTTGTTTAGGTTTGATTTGAGAGGACACCATCTATTTTTGCAATTTATTATTGATTAACATCGAGTTTTGAATAATTAATTTTTGCTCTAAGCATAACTAGGACTACTAGGACAGTCATCATTAGTTTGATCTACTGAAAATTGTAGATTTGTGGTGTAACTACTACGGCAGTGCATACTTGACTTGTAATTTGCATACTGATTGCTATTGGACAAAACTGCCCAGCAATTAATTCTCTTTCATATCCGCCAGTAGGTGTACTTGAGTTTTTTCTTTTGTTACTATTTTATCTGGGAATTTCATCCTAGAGCTGGATAAAGTCAAGAGACGAGATCATTACTACGCGAGAAACCAAATGGAAATGGACCCTTTCCCTTCAAGACACTTGCCTACAATTTCTTCAAGTGTTGAGGGGTTTGAGTGGCCCTGAGATTATGAATTTAGGGAAGGAAAAGGAACCTCTTTTAGAGTGCATCTCATATCATAGGGTGTTATTTGTGCAGTCCATTCCAGGGACCCAGGCTAATGTTAATATTGAAATCTCTTGAGAATTCGAGTCAGCATTAGATGTAGAAGGTCCATAACCAGACGGTCCAATATCCACCCACACTTTCCTTCATTCATTTATACAATTTTTTACTCTTATTATAACTACAGGATTGATCGAGTCTGCTCAGGGTTGAGTGTGTTTTAATTATCGGGGATCAACTGTCTTGCTCTTGAGTTCATCATAACACGTTGCTTGAGTTGGACAACTTAAGCTTATAAATTTATGTGAGGAAAGTCTTTGAGCAGATGATGTTTGTGTAAGACGAGTGTATATTGAATTGAAAGTGTCTTAAGTACGGAATCTTATCTTGGAGTTTAGTTGAGTGTATGGCTACAACAACGGAAGTTATATGATCATGAAGAAATGTGGAAGTGCCGATGATAAAGTCAGTCTTTTCAAAGCACCATACCACACTGAAAGATACAAGTAAAATAATTCATGAGCAGAATGAATGAATAAAAATAATTTTGTTTGCTTTGCTTCATTTGAAAGTTATTTCGATCCCATAATTCATTCTAATTGTCAAATTAGATAACAAAATGTTAATTAGATCGACAAGTACTTTCGTCGTATTTATTTGGATTAATTTATGTGGTGTGAATTCACAATTGCCAAACGGAAATGGACATTTTGGGAGGTGTTACGACGAACAGGGAAACCCACAGGTATTGAACCTTAATAATAACTATATTCTTAAATAAAATCTTTAAAAAGTATATGACTCGTAATTAAATTCTAAAAAATTTAAGGAATCATGGTAATTTTGACACGGAAGTTTCAAGTTAGATGAGATAAATTTTTTGGGGTGATACGGGAAAGCTCGTGGGTGATCTTACGCATCCACCAGAACCAAAACTAAACTAGCGTTTCTTGTCCGCCATTTTTGTCAGGGAATTAGACCACAACATATCTGAAAAGTAGAATTTTTGCAAAATTAATTCTGTACTTTAATATTGCATTTGATTAGAAATGTGTTCCTGAGTTTGTGAATGCTGCTTTCGATTTGGTGGTTGAAGCAACCAGCACATGTGGAGAAGATGGACCGACAGAATATTGTATTCAGTCAGGAGCTCTGGGACTGAAACGAGCTTGTGATGTTTGTGATTATCGAAGTCCGAGACTTTCGCATCCGGCGTCATATTTGACTGATTTGACAACAAATGATAATGAAACATGGTGGCAATCTGAAACTATGTATGAAGGAATCCAATGGCCAAACCAAGTCAACTTGACATTGAACTTTCGAAAATCGTTTGACATTACCTATGTTCGACTCAAGTTTCATTCACCGCGTCCGGAGAGCTTTGCCATATACAGAAGAACGTCCGATGATGGTCCGTGGGTCCCTTATCAGTACTACAGTGCTACTTGTCGAGATTTCTACGCACTGCCTGATTTATCTTACATTCATGGCGGAGATGAAAACCCGACCTTTGTGCTCATCTGAATTTTCGGACATTTCTCCCCTGAGTGGAGGAAATGTTGCTTTTTCAACCTTGGAAGGAAGGCCTTCAGCTTATAACAATTTCGAGAATTCTAAAGAGTTACAGGAATGGGTTTCAGCAACCGGGATTAGAGTTACGTTGGATCGGCTGAATACGTTCGGTGACGAGGTTTTTGGAGATGAAAAAGTCTTGAGATCCTATTTCTACGCCATCTCCGATTTTGCAGTCGGTGGAACGTAAGCTGTTTTGCCTAATCCATTACTTCTGAATTTTACGAACGTAAAAAGTACTCATTAGCAGAATTCTCTCAGATTTTTTGTTTATGTTGTGCAGATGCAAATGCAATGGCCATGCATCCGAATGTGTTTCAAGCTCGAGTGAACGGGAACGAGGCCCCTCAAGGCTAGTATGTCGATGTGAGCATAACACCGCTGGTCCTGACTGTGGTGAATGTCTTCCATTCTATAATGATGCCCCTTGGGGGAGAGCAACATCGACTGCTGTGCATGAGTGCAAAGGTATGTATTCTTAGTCGTAAATATTTCCATATACTATTCCTGAAAAATTGAGGAGCGGTTTCCATTTAACTTTGATTTGCGTTTTGTTCTTAGCTTGCAACTGCAACGAATTTTCCACTAGATGTAAATTTGATCAAAAACTTTATGAGAGAACTGGCCATGGAGGATACTGTTTGGACTGCGGAGGAAACAGGGATGGGGCAAATTGTGAGAAATGTAAAACAAACTATTATCAGCGATCGGACGGCTATTGCATTCCCTGCCACTGCAACGACATCGGTAAGTTAATCGACCAAGTAATTTTCAGCTCCAATATTATTGTTCTGACTGAATTTCTCACTTTTTGCACACATAGGGTCAAGAAGTCTTCAGTGCAATAGTGAAGGCAGATGTCAATGCCACCCTGGAGTAACTGGAGAGAAATGTGATCGGTGTTCTGCTAATTTTTACGAATTCAGTAAGCTAGGCTGCAAAGATTGTTCTTGTAGCATAGCAGGAAGCTTCGGGAATGAGCCAAATTGCGACACCGGAAATGGAATTTGCCGTTGCAAAGAAAATGTCGAAGGGCAACAATGTGACAAATGCAAACCAGGGTATTTTAATATTGATGTTACAAATGATTTCGGTTGTACGCCATGCTTTTGTTTCGGCCATTCCGCTGTGTGTCGTTCTGCTCCAGGATACGGCCAAGGTATTTTAATCATACGTTTTCAGATAAAAATATACAAATTTGACATTGCTAATTTTCATTCAATAGTCTTGCTGGAAAGTGCCTTCGCAAGAGGCACTGAGCGATGGTCTGCCGAAGAGCCTGGAAAGAAGACAGTTCCAATTCAATTCAACGCATTTACACAAAATTTGGGTGTTACTGCTACTGGGCGAGAACCAGTTTATTTCCTAGCCCCTGGTTATTACATAAAAACTTATTTATTAGTAGTTCAAAATTAGCTGACAATTTATGTAACATTTCAGACAGATTTTTGGGGGATCAACGAGGAAGCTACAACCAGGAATTTAATTTCACTCTGAGAATTGGCGAGCATAGTCCGAAACCAACAGCAGAGGATATTATTCTCGAAGGGTCAGGGCTGAGAATTTCAAAACCCATTTTTGGACAGAGAAATTCTTTGCCATCCATCCATGCACAAGATTTCTCGTTCAGATTGCATGAACATCCTGACTTTGGATGGAATCCGAGGCTTTCTGCTCGAGATTTCTTTAGCGTATTGTCCAATCTGACTGCTATTAAAATTCGTGGAACGTATTCCGTTAAAGGTAACTTTACTGTTTACAGGATGGAGGCGGATTAGATGTATACGTAATAATGCAATGCTACCAATACTTTTTCAATAAATAATAACAAATTTCTGGAATGATTAAGGTGTCGGATTTTTGGACAACGTCAAACTGAAAACCGCAAAACGTGGAGCCGCTGGTTCACCAGCCCCGTGGGTAGAGATGTGCACATGTCCAGAAGGTATATTGTAAATACACTTGCCCAGGAATGGGCATTCCGAGATTTCTTGACTAAATTAAATATTGACAATTTATTTCTGATGTCTTACTCTAAAGGTTATATTGGCCAGTATTGTGAGTCATGTGCTGCAGAATATACACGTGAGCCCAAGAACGGAGGACCATTTGCGAGATGCGTTCTCTGTTCATGCAATAATCACGCTAAAATTTGTGACCCCGAGTCTGGTGCTTGTATTTGCGAGCATAACACAGGAGGGGATAACTGTGAGAGATGCGCTCGTGGATATTATGGATATTCCCTCAACGGTACAGTTGACGGTTGCCAACCATGTCCATGTCCAAAGCAAGGAGCTTGTATACAATTGCATGACAAAACTATTGTTTGCTTGGAGTGCCCGACTGGATATGCTGGTCCACTCTGCGAATTTTGTGGAGATGGGTATTTTGGTGATCCAACGGGCCAAGTTGGACCAGCTACTGCATGCAAGCCGTGCGAATGTAATGAAAATATTGATCCTAACGCCGTTGGAAATTGTAATCGAACTACAGGAGAGTGTCTCAAATGTATCTACAATACTGGTGGTCCAAGGTATGACGACTTTGGCACAATTGTTGTTGTACAGTTTTCAATGAATTAATTGGTATTTAGGTGTGACAAGTGTTTACCAGGATTTTTCGGTGACTCCTTGTCTCTTCCTAAAGGAAATTGTAGACAATGTGATTGTAATCCACTCGGAACCCAGCCATCTGCTGACAACAAATTAGTTTGTAATGAAGTAACTGGAGAATGTCCTTGCAAGCCGAATGTTATGCCGGGGAAACAATGTGACAAGTGTAATGATGGATTTTTTGATTTGACAAGTGGA
>WJEZ01000466.1:0-27900 GCA_009869925.1 Thalassaphorura encarpata
ATACTCCACACAATTATCATAGAGTGGATTTTAATGACACCTGACCTCAACATAGACGGCAAATTATTTTGCATAATTAGTGTAAACAAAAAAGATAGTTATTTACGGGACATACGGTATATGTGTAACGTCATTTAGGTAGACTAATCTACGATGATGCGCAAAAAATTTTATTAGCGCTTTTAGTACTTTGTTCTTTACATAGTAAAAGCATTTTTATTAGCGAGCAGCTAATCATCCAATGCTAGCATAGCTAATTAGCTTTAGTATGATGTCTGTTTGCACTCTTCAAAAGTTGCAATTTTTGACCAAGAAACTCCGCAAACTAGACAGTTTCAGCCCATAGTTCCCTCGATGTGCTCTGGGATTCGTGCACCAGGCTATTTAAACTAATTTGATTAAGAGTGCGTTTAAACTGCGTATAGTCAAAGCAAAGACGTTTCCTAGGAAGCAAAAAAACATTCGCGTTTCACAGGCTTTGCCAACTCAAGTGCTGCTTCATTTAGGCTTGGGAATGCATCCCCTGCAGTTCTAAACCGACCAAGTTAGCTCAACGATAATGCACAGATTTTGGAAGGCTTGTAGAGTCTGAGTGGAAGGTTCTTATTTGTTCAAAAGTTACAGACATAATAAAAAAAGGACTGAAATTGTCCCGACATTTCACGACCGAACCTTTTTCTGTACAATACTACTCATGGCAATCATTCATTATAATTGAAGGTAAGGCTTCTAACTAAGATATTAAAAACATTGATACTCAGCTAATAAATAAAAACTTACAAATACTACGCTTCACAACATCAGATCGTACTTTAGTTACCGTGAAACACATTTTTACAATTCTAAATAGAAAGTAAAAATACTAATTGCTCCATTTTAGCTGGAAAAGCTAAGTTCATATTCTATTCATGCCCGCTTATTTTCGCGCAGCTTACAAGTCGGAATTCTAGCCTCTTAGAAAACTTGATTTGAGCGCTTGAGTACTTCGCCCCCGGTTAGCTCCCTGTATCTGCTGTGTGTGACTGGTGAAGTAGTGGGTATCTGTAATCTAGCTGCGTAAGCAATATCAAATATTAGCGCTTATAAATTAAAACTTAGATTTAAAACAACCAAATTTCTGAGGAGGCAAAAGTACATTTCGATCAATACACTAAAATACTCATATTTTATGCTGGCATTCTATCAATTTTCACTAACAGTCCTCAATCGAATTTTCACTCAGTAAAACCAATACCTAAACCTAAAACGTGCCTTTTAATTACATCACACATTGCTTTGCCCGTACTATTTCAACGGTTATTGATTTTCTACAGCTAAACGATGCAGTTACAAGCGCGGTCGTTCAAGAGTGCCCATTTAAGAAGTACGTAAATGACTTTCATTGGGGAAAAAAAAGAATTAGATGTGAAGAACCCAAAGAAAACATAGTAGGGGAAGACGTTGAAGAAAATCCGGGTATGAGCACCGCTTGCCAAAACCGTATCCATCCTAGAATCGGCGCGTTTGTTCTTGGAATGAGATTTAGATTTAAACAAAGCGAAAGCGGTTTCAAGTACGTCGCAGCTGTTTCTTTTAAGTGCAGTGGTTCGAAAGAGTGGGGTCGGTATTTTTGGTGGGGTAAGGAAGAAGAAGAAGGAGGAAAGTCTTTTGAAGGACTGGAGGGACAGAACAAAAATGACTACCTCGTGTGCTCCGATGGGACAGCAGTATGCAAAATGGAGACATTTGAAAGTAAGTAGCTTCAGACTTTGCTCCTGGGTTGGCCTGAAAAGCAAAAGAAAAAGCCATTGGTCGCTTAATTGTTTTATAGGCCCTCTTTATACTATCTCAATTAGTTGCATTCTGTACTTCTTGAATTGCAAATAACCTTCGACAATTTTCGAATTTAGTCATACTTTGTTTCGCTTAAAAATTAATTCTTCCTCTTCCTGATTTGAATTATGAAATCATGCGGAAGAGGAAAACTAAACATTAATGAAGAGTTGATTGAATGCGTTTGTGCTTCTGTGATTTTATTTCGTGTCCGTACTCTACTGGTTGTAATTATTAATCAAACGGCAAAACTCTACGTGTTAAAATGTTTTAACAATTCGCTTTTTTAGGTACTCCAGGCATTCAGGGTATATTGGGCAATGTACCTAGCTAATGAATTACAAATATAAATTCATTCAAATCGAGGCTAATGTAAACTGAATAAAATAAACAGGATGCAACGAATCAACACTTACGCTTCTATGTCACCAATACTAATTACTGCTGCTTATTATTGGCTTTTGAATATCACCTAAAGTTAATAACCAAAATTTCTGCACTAATTGACACAACCACTTTTAACGTGTTGAGTTCATTTGAAACATGTGTAACATATGTCTAACCAAAATGAGCAAACGAAAATTTTTGCCCTTCTTGACAAATTAGTTAACCACCGTAGTTATTAGGCAAACATTAACAACGCTGTCACAATTGCCGTTCACTTTATAAACGTACTTATTCACGTACTAGCGGGTGGATCAGGCTCAAGCAAGTATATAATTGCACCTGAATGTGGAGCCTTATGTGTGTGCTCTACAAAAAACACACAAGCATTTTCAACAATAATTCACAAAGTGATAGCGGCCGAATGTCATAGACTCAAGTACCCAGACTTCATATCCGCATACATATGGCTACAAAACTTCAAAAAGACGTTTCAATATGAAGGGCACTTGGTCCTTGTTTGAAATTGCACAATGTAAATGTTAGGTGAATGCTCTGTTTGCGTATCGTTATTGATCCATGTCCGAAATTGAACCCAATTAATAGTATACTATTATCCGGTTCTTGTACGAAAGTTCAACGTTTTTCTAATCGCTTCAGCAGTTCTCCTTTCTCAAATCATTTAGTCTACTGCTGAGTTCGCACAGCTTAATCTTATTTAATCAATTTTAGTCAATTCGTCCAAATATTTTGGCTAAAGTCTTCTAAGCACAACGACCACAATCAACAACAAAGATAACAGCCTCAATGCGCCCTTAGCACTTCTCTTTTGATTTGGTTTGAGCTTGTCGAGATCTTAGGTCCTCGCGGTCTCAGGGATTTGAGGCTATGGCGGAATTTTGGAGTCTTTTCATGGAATTGTGTATTGGTCCCAGTTAGCAAGATTCCCCCAAGTCTTAGATGTCATGGTGTTTCTTTCTGTGTTTGCTGTGCATAATATGTGGCATGATTATCTGAAATGACAAATAGTAATGTCAATAGTTCAACTTAGTTGTTCATAGTGTTAACAGGCGCGCAGTTGTTCTTGTGCTAATGGAATTCTGACAGATCAAGAGATTTAATTGAATATTCAGACTAGCTGTCAACTATTCATGTACGCAAATATAATCGTTGTTCCCTTTAGAGAATTAGGCGACCGTTGACTTTTATAAAATGAGAAACTAGTCCAAGTCTACAAAAACTCAATCCTGAATTTCAAAAAATAATTAGTTTCAATGGCAATTTATTAATTATTATTAATATTATAATTAATAATATATTATTAATTATTTAATCTATCCAAGTAACGAACATCGAAACATTGACAAGCTGTGATTAGATCGTCTGTGTAAGGTGTTATAAGGTAAAGAGAACAACGAGCTATGTGGTAAATGTAAGGAATTTCTAATGCCGTCGTATTCGTATTATAATTGAGATAACTGTATTAAATTTAAGTTTTTTTTCGCAAAGAGATAAAGGGTTTCTTATCTGACCATTGAGCTGGGTTAGGTTACAATAGAAAGTAAAAATTTAACACTTAACTACACTTTGCCAAGAATTGGAAAATAAGCGGCAATTTTTGCTTCGCCAAGCGTTTATGGAAATACAAGGCACAAAGCATGAAAATGCCAGTCACAAAAACGCAAATAACAGCATTATGTTGTTGTTTATATCTCTAGTTCCGAATGAACGTCTATTTACTTAGAATAGATATGCCATAAATAGACTAGAGTTTCCACGTTTATAGATTTAAGTTCATTAGAACGGATTTTCGTTAAAAAAGTGGTTAGAAGCAAAGGGAAAACAAAACAGCTGAATAAAAACTGTGCGTGCTTGTTCTAAAAAAATCATTGCGTGAAAAATTGGGTTTTAATGTTATTATTTTAGTTGAATTATTGGGACCATGAGCGATGTTTAAAAGGATACAAATTTGAGCCTTTGTCACAATATAGCTATTTAATCTTCTTTGAAATGACCGCTAAAAATAACATGGAAATATATATAGGCTCTGGCTTTATCAACTTTAGGCACAGGCATTGGATCAAGGCTTTGATACAAAAATCACGAAAAATCAATTTTTTCCAAATGGGTCGAACCAGGTATTAAAATTTGCAGAAAATCAAAATAAAATTAATGGGCTAAAAAGCCAGGCCGGATGGTCGAGTTGGTGATTGCACAAACTAGCCTCTAAGGTTAAGCACCGACTCGCCGCATTGCACAAACGGATGGGGGTACTGCGCCGTAGGTTTTTCCCAGACTTTTCGGGTTTCCCTACGGACTGTGTCGGACTAGACCTGACCAAATGGTGCAGTGGTGGAAGGGTCAGTCTAGAAGGGGTAAGGTGAGACCGGTGCTTGTTGGCGGAAGGTATAGCCTGATACTTACTACTAGACACAAATGACCCAAAGTTGATACATCCTCTGGATAAGTCAAATAATCGAATTAAAAAAATAATGGGCTTATCAAATTTGGTGATTTCGGATATTTTCTTATACCTTACCTGTAGACGACGAAATTCGCCGAAATGCAATTTGGAAAAAACTGCATGCAATTTAACCCATGAAAATTTAATTTTTAAAGGAGGGACCATTGGAAAAATTTTGACCAAAATTTTTCAAAAAATTATAATTTTAACAGACGAATTTTATTTTTTTTTTTGTACCAAGGGACTCTAGTGAGTGTGAAAAAAACTAAGTCGGGTCTGAACTCTTTTGACACCTGAAAACGTTCCCTAGCTAAGGAAGTTGGCTCTAAGCTACAAGGGAAAACCTGTATTGGGTTAGAGTCACTTTTAGGGTTTTTGAGCTATAGTTTAGACCCGTCCGTTCAATCAACCAGTGCCGCACAGCGTCTCCATTAGCATCGATGTCTCAATAATAGGAGAGTTAAATATGTGCGGAATGTCCAAGCCCCCACACATCTGAATATAATCTCAATGGTGTTCTAATAACTTTTCTGGGCAGAGACTCCCCACAAATGCTGAGATCAGACTCGGTCGTTGTCACTCTATACATTGCAAGTACTATCGATGTGATGAAAATCAAGAGAAGAGTGCCCACACACCGACATTAGGCTAACCCCAGTAAAAAAGCCTTGTACAAGTGAGCGCATATTTCCATGCTGACATGCAGGATTTTTGCACTTATCTTTATATTTCATTCTTACTGATATAAATCCCTTAAATATTGAAAACCCCATGTACTCCTGTGTTTAAACATCCGTGCGACAGAGTTGCCCATGTTGAGTATTGAAACTCATACACCAGACCTTGCAGAATAGAGTCAGAACCCTAAACCATTAGTCTGCCTTGGCATGTACTTGCTTATTCGCTAAAGTTGAGCTGTTCATTGCTATTGAAGATTTATTGCCACTGCAGGTTCAACGCTGCCATAGTAAATTTTAAGGTTTTCTTTTCTACAATTCTAGCAAGTGTTCCTCTATTCTTTTGCCTACGTGACGAGCGTTGTCGCCAATGCATGCCGACCCACGAGAACATTTAATTTCGTATACAAGCACCTTAAAGCCAGCCTAATTTTCGCTTTTAGTATTTTTAGCCATTTTTAATATTCCGCGTTGGTATGTAACTAAACTTTAGGCCAAAAAGTTTTTATCGATAAATGGAAACGTCACTGATAACAAAATGTTTCATTACAGTTCCATTCAAAATCACAAGGGGAAATAGAAACAAAGACGGCAGGAAAACTACCAACGTCGCAGTGTATTGCTGTAAAAATATCCCCAATTCTTCACACAAATGTAGGGAGAAGCCAGAATCTAGAGCAATTAAAAAAGTAATTCCGACATGGCAAGAGTTAATGGAAATTCAGAAAAACTAGTAGCATAGTAAATCAATTACTACTTTTTGTTCATTGATTATATACGTAAGATGGCTCAACGTGGCAAGTTCTTAGTTTTCTAATTGTATAATATTATTTTATGATTACATTCCAAATTTCTTTGCACCCAAATTTAAAGTTTTGTTGATGAAACGCCCGGAACGTTTATCCACAAGATTAAGAAGACACCAGGCAGAAATTACTCAAACCAGTACATTAAGCAATCCCTATCCCTTCTCCCCCCTTTAACTTTTGGTATTGTTAATGCTTGGGTTGTTCCACTTCCGCCAGGCCCTGTAACAGCAATCCAGGTCCAGGTCCAGTTCACGAGTTGATCAATTAGAATTTTACTGTCGGGGACTATTTGAGGACAGCAATTCTGTGGTTTTAACAGACAAACTTTATGACGAAAGCAGATCCAGCAAATTCAAAAGTGAGAAAGATGTTGGTGTTGATGAAGGTTTTTGGCCCAAGCTCACAGTTAGTCCACCCCCTCCCGTCCATGACGTCTCTTTTGAACAAACAGTCGATTGTGGAAAAAGCTACATTCACCAAATTAAGAAGACTCAGGCGTCGAGTGTGTACTATGGATCCAAAAGTTATGACTTACCACCTTCACCATCCAGCCACTAAGTTAAGGGATTGTGACGAGACCGTCTCTACCGAACATGATATCTGGTGTTCCGAAAACGAGGAGGAAAAGGATGCTTATAGAACTTTAAATTCAAAATTTGTTAATAGATTTAACCGGAATGTGCCAAATCTAGACTACCGAGATGTACCTGCTACACCGAAAATTGGAATGGAAGGAGTTTATAACTTAGAGGTTACAAAATGTCCACCGAAACATGCACTCTGTGGGGTGCAAGCTGTTAGTTTGGATGTTGATATCAAAAGAAACCTTGAATATAAGCAAGTTCTTTATATTTGGGCATTTATACCGCCAATAATTAATGGTTCAACTTATTTTAATCCCTTGGAGTGGCAAGTTGCATATAGCTAATCTCTGGTAACAATGTCGACAGGCAGAGATGTTGGTCATTTTCACAAACGCGATAAAGATTATAAGTACACACCCATAACAACGGAACGTTACTACTTTAGCTACAGATGTTGCCCTATCCTAGTTCGGATTAAGGAAAAGGAGTGTCCAAAAGGAGTGAAATATGAGGTGGAAGAGCAAACAGAAGAAAGGGACGCTTGTACTGGTCCGATACCTTCATCCTGCTCAGTTACAACAAAATTTGGACACGAGCTGGCACCTAATCGTACAGTTGCTAATCCTCTTATATTTAGAAAACATCACCCGGAATTCAGATCCGATGTCACGGAATCTCTAATCAGCTCTGCTCGAAGGACGTATGGTGAGGGGTTTTGGAAACTGCTGAGATTTAGTGAGCTTATGGAGCTTGTGCCGGACTCATTGAAAAAGGAGAAAATCGTCAGACCAAACGATGTTCCAACAGAATTTGAAGGACTCAAAAGGTTTTTAGATGCAACCAGTATATATGCAAAACTTGCGGATAAAAATTTTGCCAATGACTTGGGAAAATGGGAAACCAAGAGACAAGCTCAACTTGCAATTTTCGACCTGTTAAATACTATGTCAAACCCGTTAGAATACGAGTTGTTAGACTTCAATCAGAAGCTAATAAAAGTAATCGGTACTAAATTGAAGGCTCACACAAAAGCAAATAAGCTTCTAGATATTCATCAAACAGTCGCTGAGAAATTAGATGATATGAATATGCCAGCAGGAGTGACAATAGCAACAAGAATATACGATCACTCAACTTTAACGCACAAATACGACTCAAGCACAAGGGCTTTTATGTACGATTTGGTTATTAGATGCGGAACTTTTGTATACAGGCCAGGAGTCACTGTACGATACATCAGGTCATCTATCGACTGTGGCGGGGACCAAAGGAACAATGTAACTGAGATGTATGAACTCATTTGGAAAGTAAAAAAAGTTAAAAATGAGGACCGTGTTGTTGCATGTAAAAACCTTACGTACGGGATGTATTTAGAAGGTGAGGATGAAACTGAGGAATCTAGATATACTCCCTGGGATACTCTGACAAGTCAAAGAGAGAACAAAACCCTGCAGCATTTAAGATTCAATGGATTTGGTAATCTTTCACATTTCGATTATGCTTTGGCTCCACCGCATCTGTTTCAACGACCGAATTCCAACTCAACTGCAGAGTTCTTCTACAAGTTTACACTCCTGGCCAACCATGTTGCTAACTTTTACAGGATTATAGCTATTTGTGGGAGGTGGATAATCTACACCGACTTGGTTTTTGTTAGTTCTGGTTACCCAGCGAAATTACCTAATTTTGATCAAGACAACCCGGATTTTGAGCATTATAAACGTGTAATGGTAGAGACAACTCGGACTGAGAAACAGCACGAAGACATGTGTACTCCTTGATTGTACTACGTTTGATGACACATTCTTATATATTGATGAAATAAATGCTACTTGACTATATTTGCTTAGTTTATCAAGATTCACCTGGTTAGAAATTATTCTTACTAAGAATGATCAAATAGAATAATAATTGTTTGCATTGTGTATGACGGCCAAACTCTTCTGGGCATGTGATAGTTGGGCCTGTTTTGATGGATGCCTATAAAAATATTAAGGACACTATGTGTTATCAGTTGAAAGTTGGAACTTTTATTGTACCTGCTTTAAATTGGCTTCCAGATATTTGAACCGGGTTCGGGTTTGGGTTCCCAATTTATAAGGGTCCTGGGAATTGGTTCTGGGAATCCAGAACTCAAACAACACTAGCATGAGTAATAATTGTACTACTGTTTTGAAGTCAAGGTGTAATAAATGCATTCACTCAAACAAATCTTGTTAGTCTTTTCAAGAGTATTTATTTAGTATACCGTATTCTACGGAATAGAAGTACACTACGAAATTAAGTACATGTACTTCAATTTCAAATTTAGCTCGCATTTTCCAAGCATTTGAAATAATACAAGTATACTACGAAATTGAAGTACATATACTAAACTAACAATTTGTTATGTAGAAGTAAATGGGAAGTTAGCGATACTATTTATTTATAACTTTAACTCCTTTCTATTTTTTCTGTGGAAGTCTCCTTGCTTTTTCTTATCATTCAGCGATACACCAATCAGCTCCTAAACGTAAACTTGACAAATTCTCCTGACTTCAAAACCAAAAGTTATAGATTTTGCTAAAACCTCCAGATATGGCAACCGCAGTGAGCAATTAAAAGTAGCCAGTAACCCAAGAGATCAACTGGAGAAACAATACTGAAGAGTATAAGAAATTGTTTTAAAACGGGTCATGGTTGTGAAAGCGGTCCGAAATTACTCAAGCTGATATTATGTTGACGATGTAATGCTGATAAGGAAGAAGACTTTCATAATATTGACGAAATTAATTTAGAAAGTGATGAGGAAATTGAGTAATTTGTTTTGAAATTCTCGCAAAATTGACTTCAAAACAATAAAAGTACACTTCGAAATTGAAGTACATGTACTAGTATTTTGCGTTTAGCTTGCCCTTTTATAACAATCGAAACAATAGAAGTACTGTACTTCTATTCCGTAGAATACGGTAAGTAGAAAAGTTCAACAATAGTACAAGGTTGTTCTATACGCTACTTAGCACTGCTTAAATATCTATTTCCATACTTTGCTGCCAGAGTTTATTTTATTTTTCATAGTATCGTTTTTTAGCAATCCAGCTGTTGGGCAATGATAAAGACTACCGGCTTCCATTTGTAAATATATTAAACGAAACCGAACTCGTTGGCTAGTATCCAAGAGGTCTTTCGATAGTTGCCTTTGGCCTCGGGCAGTATCAGCTAAGGAAGAATGGAGTACTAGCATTACTGGGAATGGAGACGTTTCTAGAAGATATATTCTACCTAAACTCTCTGCAATGCTCAAGAATATACGAAGAAAACAGCCCTAACATATTTGGAACGGATTTCCTCAAAACCAATGGACAAATAGAAATCCTGGAATGTCAACATCAACCAGTTGACCACTCCTTAAAACACTGAAATGAGCTAACCAAATGCGTTTAATGAGTTTATTACAGTTAACAAAGCTTGCGTAAAATTAAAACAAGAATTAAAGCCAGCATGTGATGTGTTCTATAAAATTTGGCTGCCTATCGGATTAACCTTCTCACGTGGACATCGCTGGCGGGTACAAATCCATGAACTTTTAAGAGATATTGTTAGCGATGCATGTCCAATTAACGTCTAAACTATCAACGGTGTAATGGAGTGCGCAGCTCACTACATTGGGCGAACCAAACCGGGTTTCACAAGCTGAGAATCATTCCAAATGTAGGTATTGTATTTTTTTAAACTTTTTAAATATAAATTTTTAAGTTTACTCTTACCATCCTTCTGGCTATTCTATTTGTCTGCGAAATTATAAAATGCTGACAACAGTGGTGGAAAAATTAAGGCAGCGGATGAAGACTACTTTTAACTTGTCTGTTGACTCGTACTGGAAAATTTTTGTTACGGTGAGAGGCGTTTGCGGACCTTCAAGTCAAATGCCGGGTTTTTGGTCGTCTTCTCCAAAATTGTTTATGGATAATTTTATGGGACCAGTGATGGATGTTTGGTAAGTGCGGCTTTAGTTAATCTTAAAATAAGATCACTCTGTTATTTTGTTTTTCTATTATTATAAAGAAGATCCAAAGAATAACTACTTTTTCAAAAAACTCCTTGAAGGCTCTAGCATGATGAGAAATAGACTTCAAATGTCGAGCGTCTGCATGGAAGCGTCTTATTATGAGAGTCAGATGGGCCAAAAACGTCCATCCATGCCATTGAAAGTCAACTATGAACTGGAGGAAAACTTTTATCACCTTAAGTTTTTTTAAAGCTTTTTTTGTTATTTAATCTAGAGTCGTTCGTATTTATTAAATAAGAGTAATATGTATGAAACTAACATTCTTGTCTTACCAGAAAGTTTACCAATATAGGTTATCAGCCTAAAAAACAACTTAAGAAGTATTTTATCTTTTTCAAATTCAAAGAAAGAATTGTCGGGGAATAGGATCCAGACATCAATTGAGTAGTGCATAAATTACGTCGGCGAGTTCGTTACGATAAGGACCGGTAAACTAGACTAAGATCAGCACAATCCTAAAAATCGCGGATCTCACCTGGCTAAATCGCATGCTACTCCCAGCCTCGACATTTTCATGTCACAAACAGCAATTAATTGGAGGAAATTTTGTAATAAAATCCTCAGCCAGTTTAACATTAAACCATAAAATTTGTTTGTATCAGCGAATAATGCTGAAAATAAAGAACATGTGTCTGAAATGCTGGAACTTGTTACTTACTTTGAGGCAGGAAGTGGGGTGGGAATTGAGGCGATACGGCAGAGGATAGAATAATAATTCAGAAGTATAATATAAAAGCAAAACATTTGGTCCTGCCTTAGCATTTTTAGCATCTGACCAGGTTACTCCAGCTGGCCAAGTGACGAGACGTCGGAATAAACATGAGAACCCACTCTATTGTCTACTTTATTCGACGCAACAATAAACCGAACCTAAAGCCTTCAATTATCAAGATCAACAAGAAGAATGCTGTGGAACTGGCAATGTGGGGAAATACTATGCTGTCTCAAATTGATTCTCAACCAGATGCCGGAGGACTAATTCTTAGCTTTGCTAACTCTGTCGATCTGATTTGAAAAAATCGGATCCAAAACTTTGGGATGAACCAATTACTCTAAAATTGCTGGACTTTCGTGCTCGCCAGCAAGAAGCATAAGCTTTAAGCGAGGAGGCGACAACTATAGTTTTTGCTTCAACAATGAGAGGAACTCTCCCAATTATCCAGGATGAGATGGCCCAACTGTATTCTCTATGAAGAGCGAGGCGAGAATTTTCTTTGAACTTGTTCAATATTATGAAAAATAATTTCTAGAATAAATAATAAAAATAAATTGAAAAAAAATAAAAATTTTATTGTCAGACTTAAAATCCAAGTTCATTTTCAATCTCAGCTTGACTTGTCAAGAATAGTATTTCGAGTTTAATAATTGGGAAATCCTTTTTAAAAGCTTTCAATTCTTGCGGCATTGTTCTCGGCATTTAGGAGGTAGCAATGTGTAAATAGACAAATGCTATTGTCCAAATTGGGTTTCTGAATGGGTGGTAGTTTTCCAACTGTTGTCCTCCGACGATAGAGATCTCCCCAAGGCTGTGCAGATAGTCACCAAGTCTTGTAGTCTTTTTCCGGATATTTAGAAGGAACTTGAGGCGTAGCTTTTAAGTTGTTTCAAAAAAGTATTGTTCAGTGAGTTTGACCAAACTAAAAGCTGTTGTCGGTCCCACCTTAAATGAAAAGTTTTCGTTACCTGCTGCACATCTCTGTAGAAGGATGCGCAGGCCTCTATGCAGCAATCTGTGTGTCAAAATTATACATAAAGACAAAATCATCAAACGTGCCTTGATTTTCATTTCAACTACATATTTTAAGCTGGAAACTTGTTACCATTAAAAATTAGGAATCGATAATCTGATAAAAGAATAATTCTGCATCTCAAATTAAAATGACCCGTGCTTAACTTGCGTTAATCACCTCACCACCAACACTTCACCTATTTAGGCTAATGTTGGAACTATAATTACCATACGTGTTTACCCCGTAAATTCCGAATTAACTGAGAAAACCTGGAAAACTTCTATCAGATTCGTGGGTTTTTTTTTTCATCCAGGTCAACCAATTTTGAACATTCGAACATATTTTTTTGGGTTTGTTTTTAAATTCGAATCCTTATTAACTTATCTGCTGATTTGTGTTGGTTAACTTTCAAGTTTTAAGACTTTAATAATTTTGCAGACAAATCAAGTTTTTTTTTGTTTAGTCTCTAATTTTTTGAAGGATTCATCTACGTGAATCCAAACTATGGGGTGGTGCTGTGCCCTTACACTCCCAGAGGGGCTTCGCCCTTTTTGGGTTGGCCAGCCCCCCCTCCCACCCCCGCCGGGGGCTTTGCCCCCGGTCTCCCCTTTATTGTTTTTTTTTTCTTTTGGGGGGCTCTGCCCCCCAAATCCCGCCGGTGGCTATGCCCACCCCCACTTTGCTCCTCCTCAGTTCACAGTGTCGTGCAACACCAGAAACTCAACTTTTCGCAAAAAAAATTTTGGGTATCAGCCCCGTATGCTCCGATTGATCTGATGTATACATGGATATTAAGCCCCAAAATTATGTAGTCCAACGAGCCATCCCACAGGTCTGTAGGTCCTTCTTATCTAAAGTTATGACCACTCAAAATTGGCAAAAAAAAATTTTTCAAAATTTTATCCAAAAGTTACCGGGTACCGATCGTTTTTATGATTGATATATTTATGCCTTGCCATGAGGTATATACCATAAAAATATCAGGGACGTAGGTCCACGGAACAAAACTTCAGAAATTTCAAAATCGAAAAAATTTATTTATAAATTTATTTTCGAAATTTACCGGGTACCGATGGATTTTATTGATGGTATCGACAGCCCATGAGGGGGGCTTGCTATGGTATAAGTTTAGTTTGGCTAGCTTCAGGAAGAAAATTACTTGTTATTCGTATGATAATTGTAGTAGAATGTAGTAGAATAGAAATGACCCGTGCCTAACTTGCGTTAATCACGTCAACGTTTCGCCCAATCAGGCTTACGTTGAGCCCATCTTTTCGCCTACTGCTAGGCTTAAGATGGTACTACAATTCTCATACATGGGTACACGTTGAGTCCAGCTTCTCAGAAAACAATGTTTCATATTTATCTAAAAATCTAATTTTTGGGGTAGATGACCCGATGGTAGATGTTCCTGTTACCACGCAGTGATATCGATGCGCTGGATTTTAACCTCAAAGATGACGCATCTAGGGAAATTCTGAGCACGTTGACGTATCGCACGTCTGTATATGTTCAGCCTTTTGATTATGATGCATGCGTAATTATAATGCAATAAGAGGAACGTCCCAACAGCTCTATCAAACTTTGTCACATTTTATGGATGACTTTAATTTTGCTACTTCTTCATTTTTCGACTTTTCTAGCTTCAATTTTAATAAACTTCAAATTTTTGGGTTTTAAGTTCAATTAGGGGGCAATTTAGGTTTTCTTGATATTTTTTGAAGGATTCATCGACGTAAATCCAAACTATAGGGTGGGGCTGTGCCCCTACACCCCCAGTGGGGCTTCGCCTTTTTTGGGGGGCCAGCCTTCCCACTCCCGCCGAGGGCTGTGCCCCCTGCACCCCCCTTTGTTTTTCTTTCTCTTGGGTGGCTCTGCCCCAAACCCCCCGCCCCGCGAGGCTATGCCACTGGACCGTCTCTTTAGTCCTCGTCAGTGCACTCTATCGTAGAAGATAGAAAATCCAGCTTTTCGAAAAAAAAATTTTTTTGGAATGGGCGCCCTGTATACTCCAATGCCTCCGATATGTACATGAAAATTAAGCCCCAAAAATATCGAGTCCAATGAGCCCTCTCACAAGTCCATTGGTCCCTTCTACCCAAAGTTATGACAATCTAAACTTGGCCAAAAAAATTTTCTATTTCGAAAATTTACTGGGTGCCGATCGTTTTTATGATTGATATATTTATGCCTTGCCATGAGGTATATACCATAAAAACATCAGGGACGTAGGTCCACGGAACAAAAGTTAACTGGGTACCGATAGATTTTATTGATGGTATCGACAGCCCAGGAGGGGGGCTTGCTGTGGTATAAGTTTAGTTTGGCTAGCTTCAGGGAGAAAATTACTTGTCGTATGATAATTGTAGTAGAATAGTAGAATTGAATCATTTCATATTTAGCTGACAATTTAAATCTCAACAATTGCATGCATTTGTTTTAATTTGTGTTCCTCTCTTAAAATGAAAAAGAGAATATCACAAATGCAATCTTGCTCTCTGTATCCATTTCTAATGTGAGTCTTTAATTATACCGAGCTTCTCTTGCAAAACTTGAATTTGATGGCTTCAGAACTCATTTACAGCGCGCGTCTGGGAAAAATATTTTCCCAATTTAAACAAGTGAAATAAACACTAGTCAGTTCGACGTACCCAATTTATTTTTAAATTCCTGGCAATTCAAATCTAGAAGACCAATGAACTCAATTTGATCCCGATTTAACACTTCCTATAAAGATTAAGGAATGGTCTGCTACTACTTCACACTGCTGTATTCACTAATCAAGAAGGCGGCATCAAATTTATTCGATTAATAGCCGAAACTAAACTTAAAGTTGGTGGACTATGAAATCAATATTAAGGAGCAAGAACTATCACCGAATGAACCAAATGAATGGTTAATTAGATTATTCCGACCATGTGTACTTTGAACACTACGGTTACCCATGAGAGCGAGAATTTCCAAGATATTGGAAGATAACTTTAAGCGATTTTAAGCATTTTAGAAGTATTGGTAAGTAATGCTAAAATATTAAATTTAGATTATTATAAAAATGAAGAATGGTGTTTATTTTTACGATTTTGTTTATTTATTTTAGCGTCTTGTGCTAGGTTGGTTGGCCTTTGGGATGCCAGGACTCAGAACCAGTAATTTATCATAAAGCGCTATATAAAAGAGCTACGTGTAAAAAATTTGCAAAGGTTGAAACAAGTTTTTGGTGAAAAAATACTGGTACTTACGGTATACAGAATACAACTCCATCGAGAACAAAGTAAAAAGTATCCGAGTGTTCAATGACAGAAGAACAAGCTTGACAAAGCACAGGAGGGTCCATTGTCCATCTCAGAAAGACCAGTGGATATTGACAAAAGCCAGCCCCTTTCAGTGTCCGCCCCGGCGCGTCGACGCTCTAAACTCTCTAATCGCGACGCTCTGCTTCGCCCATGCAGGTGAAGCATGCGGGCGCGGCGATGATATGATTGCTGTTGATCCGCTGACACTGAACCTGATGCTCAAGAACGGGCAGATGAAGCCGAGCGAGTCTCAAGGGAGAAGTAACTTCATAACTCGTTATTTGTTTCGAAATAATCAGATTATGATTTTGCTTTACAGAGGAGTAATGGTTCCACCAAAAAAATGTACATGGAAGAAGATCATCCTGCGGCAAGTCATGTGAACCCCTATCATCATTCTTGCTGACTTTTGCTGCAAGACACCGACTCTTCGCGTGAGACGGTAAGCTTTCTTTCTTTTTTCTTTTCTTTTGTCAAGTCACACAAAAAGCATTTGAGCTAATTTTGTATTTCATACTTGCGGTTCTGTTTTCAACGTCCCTAGCACTGCAGAAAAGAAACATTACGTGTGGTGTCTTAAAACAGTGGGTCGCGGGCAACATGAAAAATTCCGCATCGATTATCAAGACTTGGAGCCTTTGGAACGAGCGCTGGCTTCCGTGCGTGCGGAAATTGACAGTTATGATTGTTAATTTTCCTTTTGCAGCCTTTTTGGTTTTTACCACGAGATTTTCCAATGAATAAATAAAAAGAATCTCCTCGAAAAAAATTTTGAACAACAACACGAACAAAGTTGTATTTATTTGCGCGTTTTCAATCCATGTTTCCACAGTCGTAGAACCGTTAGCGCAGGGAAAAGAAACGGTCCATTTCCTTTGCCGTTTTCTGCAGTCAGTCGTTTTTTGTCTTAGTTGTATTTTGCATTCTGCAATGAAGAGACAGGAAAGTCGTCCAGGTCCTAGTAGCGTTTCGCAGCAGCAGCAGCAGCATCCTCCTCCAAAAAGAAAGCAAAAGCTCCCCGTCAGAAAAAAGGTATTTGTAGTTTCTGGTTTTCGGGGTCTCGCTTTAAACTTCAAAATTTTCGTAGATCAAATGTCCGTATTGTAATTTCAAAGCATGGCTGCACAAACAAATGGATATCCACATTGATACAACACATTTCCATAATAATTACGGATTGCGTTTTCTTGACCTTTCAACGCATCAATGTTCTGAGCCTCCTGGAACCCGACGAGAATAAGGCCCATTGCCTAATCAGCTTCAGCTCGGAAAATTCATTGAAAAGAATTCTGCTCATAGAGGCATTTTAAAAATGTATCAATTCACCCCTGCAAAGCATTCCCCATTTGACGAGAATAGTTCCCTTTATAAATTGTAAATATGATGACTCGCATTTCCTCCTAACCAAGTTGATAAACTTTTACTCGGGGATCCGCGCTGAAATAATCTTGGCAGCACAGTTAGTAAATCCTATAAACGACAGACATGTCCAGACTTATTTGTTATCCTTTTCCTATATCCTAACTCATCCGGCCTTAATTGAGAATGTGCTTTCCCAAGGAGCTGCCCATATTTTAGAAAGAATAAACAAATTTGCAGAACACGGTAGTGTGAGGACTATGGATTATATACAGTATTTTGATCTTTTAATTTCAAAATATAAGCCCATGACAAGTTTTGGTAAATGTCATTGCCGCCTGGGTTAAAAAGACGTGGAATCATTAACCTTAACGTCACAGAAGGCGACTGCTTCAAGTATGCCATACTTGCATCTATTCATGGAAAATATTTGTCTCCAAACCAAAGATATAGTAGCAAGCATTACAAAGAATTTTTGAATCTTTATGATTTTACCGGCTTGTCACCAGGAGTCCCGATAGAAGAGAAGGAAGTTTTGGAAGAAAAATATTCCTTCCATGTACTGCGCAAGGCAAATATTACCAGACCGTATAAATACACAACCATTTGATTTGGAAATTGCTAATACTGAATAAAATTTTAAATTTTGTCTGGTCTTGAAATTACTCTTGTTCACACAACATGTCCAGTCATTTCTTGCTTCACCATCCTGCCTGTTTTTTTCTACGCTTTTCCTGACGAACGGTTCAAAGAATTTCCAGACGTGATATCTGTAAATTCGCTAGCTTTGCCAGAGCAACATTTGACAGATACATTAAGAGTTTCTGCAGCATTGTTTTTTGACGACATTGGCAATCTTTTAAGAGGAGAGTACCTCCGACGAGTTTCTGAACTATTCACAGTCAGATCGTCACAATAAAATCTAACGGTGGTCCTAGTTTTCCACAATTTTTTAAAAAGACTTCAGACAAATTACATTATTTGGAAATTCTGGAAAATCCACGAGACAACACAGAAATTTCTTCCTTGAGCAGACAGACTTGCCTTCGTGCAAATCCAAGGTTTTTAAAATAAGTTTTTGAGTATGTAACAAACAACAACCCTAACTCGTTTCGTTGTTGTCGTGCGGAAAGACGAGATACTTTAAAATCCGCTAGTGAAAATCAAATAAACGCAATTATTGAAATATTACAAAATTATGAAAAATTCCCTCAAAACACGGAAGAGACTAAATGTATGAAAAAGAACAAAAAAACTATCCTGGATATTTATTGTAATATATTATTGTTATTATTTTATTGTATATATTGTAATCAACTCTATGCTCTAACATTTCATATGCCAGTTGGAGGGTATCGTATGCTCCCAGAAGAAGAGTTGAAGGAATTCGACTTGGATAAATACGGAGGAGACAAAGGCTGCTTTGTTCGATGCAATTTACTCTGTCCTAATGACCCTGATTTTAAAATGAAACATTCTTATTTTTTTATGGACAGCAAAAAATTTCACTCGAATATGACCAGTATAGCTGTACCCAAAAATACTAAAAGATATGCAAGAAAAAGGGATTTGTGGAAAATATAGAAAAAAAACTAGGCTGGTGTTGTCGTTTCTCCCCATTAGAAAGGCCTCTTTCCATTTTGCAGAATTGCAAACATATAAGAAGGTAGGTATGATTATAGAAAATGTCACTGAGATAATGAAGTTTATACAAAAACCTTTCTTGAAAGACTATATACAAATAAAGTAGAACAGAGGAATTTGGCAACTTCAGAAACTGAAAAGAACCGTCTTAAAATCACAGCCAACGGAAATTATGGATAAAATTTTTTAGACGCTTCTAAATTTATAGACATTAAACTTTGCACATCCGGAATGCAGGCTTTAAGTCTCCTTTCAAAGCACACTTTAAATCATATTATATTATTAAGGAATACGTTTCTGTATTTAGTATGAGTAAGTCTAGTATAAGGATTAGAGAGCTATGGCCCATGGGGGCAGCTGTCTTGGCGTTCTCTAAAGCTCACATGTATTGGCTTTGGTACGAACGGCTTGTTCCCATGTTTAATGATATTGTTTTACTTAGTATTGACACTGATTGTCTAAATATAGTTTTAAAGTATCGCCCAGGGCAAGAAGAGTTGCAGCAACCATTTCAAGAGTTGAATGACATTCTGGATTTTTCAAATTTGGATCCCAGGGATAAGTATTACTTGAATAAAAATAAGGGGCTTTAGAAGAAAATAAGGGCTGTTTAGTTTCTTTCATATCCAATTTTAAAAGACGAAGGTAGTGTATAACGAAAGTGAATTTTATGCGCCCTGATCTTTTTTGGACCATAATGAGAGTCTAATTATAGAAATATTTTTTTTGTAGACCCTCACCACCTGCAGAGCATAATTCGGTGGTGAGGGTGGGTCGATGCCTTATAACGCTACTATGCAACGCTGAGAAAAATATTTTCAAATTTTTGGTTTGCCAAGAGTTCATTTACCTTGACAGAAAAGACAAAAACATCCTATAAAAATATTTACCTAAAGTTCATTGGCCTTACCTAAATAAACATAAAAGTGAGACAAAATCCAAGTGAATTGTTCAAATGTGCGTAATATGCCCAAAATATTATTTCATTTCAATGTTCTGTAAATATGATTGGGAGTTCTCAATTAAGACAGCTTCAAAGGGAATTCCAAAAGTTTATTTACCAAGAAAATCATTTGAACAATTTAAGGCGTGTCTGTTTCAGGTAAACCCTGAAAGGCTAAAGTTTAACCAAATATCTACGACAAATTGCAATGTCATAACTGTAAAACAGTCAAAAATATTCCTTCCTTCCATGTACTGCGCAAGGCGAATATTACCAGACCGTATAAATACAGAACCATTTGATTTAGAAGCTGCTAATACTGAATAAAATTGTAAATTTTGTCTAGTCTTAAAAATACACTTGTTCACATAACATGTCCAGTCATTTCTTGCTCCACCATCCTGCCTCCATAGTAGTTTCAGCCGGAAGTAAAAGTGGAAAATCCAGTCTGCTCTACGAAATAATAAAAAGACGTGATACGTGTTTTGACACTCCAATCAAAAAAATTGTCTTTGTCTACGCTTTTCCAGACGAACGGTTCAAAGAATTTCCAGACGTAATATTTGTAAATTCCTTAGCTTTGGCAGAGCAACATTTAACAGATACATTAAAAGTTCCTACAGCATTGTTTCTTGATGACATTGGCACCCTACTAAGAGGCGAATACCTCAGGAGAGTTTCTGAACTGTTCACAGTCAGATCTTCCCACGAAAAACTAACGGTGGTACTGGTTTTACAAAACTTTTTTCAAAAAGACGTGAGACAAATTACATTATCTGGAAATTATATTTGTCTACTTAAGAATCCACGAGACAACACACAAATTTCTTCCTTGAGCAGACAGACTTGCCTTGGTGCAAATCCAAGGTTTTTAAAACAAGTTTTTGAATATGTTACAAGCAACAACCCTTACTCGTACATTGTGTTAGACATGACGCAGACGTGTCCTGAGAATTTGCGTGTAAGAGACTCATTATTTCCTTCATCGGATACTACTGTGTTCAGCCCATTATGAGTCAAATAATTGAACAGGAAAGAGAATTTTTGGAAAGGTTTTCAAAATTAACAAATCCTGCGGAAAGACGAGATACTTTGAAATCCGCTAATGAAAATCAAATAAATGCAATTATTGAAATTTTACAAAATTATGAAAAATTCCCTCAAAACACGGAAGAGACTAAATGTATGAAAAGGTACAGAAAAACTGTCCTGGATATTTTACATACAAGTGGTAAAAAAAGGCCACGAACACTCGGTGGTATTCGCAAAAAATTACAAAAGTACCAGCACCTTCTGCCCCACATTATTTGTTTCGGTCTTGCAAAAATATTGGAGTGCGTGATTTGTTATGTTAATTCAAGTGAATAAAAAATGGACTCGAGACAATTTTGCATGTGGAAGCTAACACCGTATGTCCCAACGGAACAAAAAAACACAGAGCTTCAGCCCGTCCCTATGCCTTCAATCTCCTCCCCTTCTGCTCCTCTACCAGAACCAATGACAGAAGAAGAACCTTCCTGCTCAACTGCCCCAGCTGTCGTGTCTTTGCCTTCTACAAAATTTTTATCCCCTGCTGCTGCAAAAAATACGATCGTAGACCTTTTGCCCAAAAAATATCATCGAAAATGCAAAATTTTCCTTGATGGATTATTTGACCATGGATTTAAAATTAGTGGGAATCTTGAAATTTCTTATAATGACCAAACCGTGGTAGAAAGCAATGCAATTTCTTTAGTGTCCTTGGCTATTCGAGAGACAAAAAAAGAATTTAAAACTAATGTTCCTGGATTGGAATTGCTGTGCAAAGCCGTAATAGATGCCGAAATCCCGAGCAGACTCTTGGCAACAAATTTTCAAAAGTATGTCAAGAACCGATGCAAAATGAACAAGCTTAATTTATTCAGGAACTGGAAGAGCCGTAATAGATGCCGAAATCCCGAGCAAACTTTTGGCAACAAATTTTCAAAAGTATGTCAAGAACCGATGCAGAATGAACAAGCTTAATTTATTCAGGAACTGGAAGCATTGCCGTGGAGGGCCGAGGGGCAACTTCAACTTATGCTAATCGTCGCAAAAAACTACAACCCATCTGCCAAACTATTCTTTATATTTTTCCCGTATAGAGTTCAGTTTTATTTTAGACACACAAAACAAAACAACAATGGAAAACGTAAGACCCGAATTACTTTTATTCATTATATTCAATTTTGAATCAGTTTTATTTTTATTTTTTTAGAAAGACGACAAGACAGTGGACAAGTAAGTCAATTTGCACAAATGTTTTGAATAATTTTTTTAAACTACTAAACTTTTAGACCCAAAGATTCTCCTCCGAGAAGAAAAAGACCAATCGAATTCTCGGACCTATCATCTTCCGAGGATATCTCGTCTTCTGAAGAAGACTATTTCTACAAGTAAGAGTTTATACTATTTAAAGAGAGTTACATTTTGAAATTATTTTGTCAATAGGGGTGAACGAAGCCCGCCTCTGTCGACTTCATCTTCGGATTGGGACAAGGAATCGGAAAATTATAACAAAAGGATAAAACTGGACACTCCTTCTCCAAATGAAAAGTATTTGCATTTTTTTCAAGCTTAAACTACAAAAATTACATTTTATTATTTTATAGTGAACAAGGACCCCCTGCAGGATGTTCGAGCAGCCAGCCAATTTGGAGATATTATTAACAAAAGTAAGTTTTGGCTATCAAATCTTGATAATACTTTTAACTCTTCTTATCTCATTGCAGTGCGGCTGGGAATAATGATGCAGCTCTGCAAGAAATTCAAACAAACAACGAGTAAGTTATTAAAATTTACTCCCAAATTGACGGAAGGTTTCATTTTTACATTTTTTTATTTCCCAGGCAGCAGGTCGAGGAGGTTCCGCCTCCACTACAGCCGCTGAGCGAAGCGAGAGATACTAATAATAATATTCCGAATCAAGACTAAGTTTTAAAAAACTTATATTCTTGTTTTTGAAGGAATAAAAGATTAAACTTGAATTACCTCGTGTTTTCTTATTAACCAGTTGTAGAATCAGGTCCTGCATTTAATTCACTAACTATTTTATGTCCAAATTTAGCATTACAGGTTTCGCAAAACCACACACATTTAGCAATAAAGTTCACAATTTTAATTCTATGATGAGTCTCAATAGAATCACATCTTGAACACTTCATATCCGCAGGAACGCGTGTTTGACAGTAGCGGCAGTAAACGTCTTCAAACTCCATTTTTTAGGTCGAGGAATCGGGAATGTTTTGTCGTATTCTTTTCAAATAGTACACACTAACTGGTGGATTTCCGTAAACTCGTGAACAAACCATGCAAATTTGTTCACATTGTGAAATTGAGCCCGAAGTAATAGAAATGAAATGTCCGACAGTTGTTATACTTCCACACGATCTACACCTAGCTCTCTTTTTCAAAGAAAATCCGCAATAGAGACAGTCGGGCATTATTTCCACTGGAAAAAGTCTTTTTTAAAAGTTAGAAGAGTTTTTCTGCAGAATTGGCAAGTCGAATTGCAAGTTTTTGTATCCTTATTAGTTTGGTGAATAGCAAATGCAAACTTTTTGCAATCGGGACAAAAAAGTTTATGTTTGGACGGTGAATTACATTTACTGCAGCGGACTACAATACAATTCACATTCAGCATATTTTGTACTTGCAAGTTAACAAACACATGCTATTTTAAAGTCTCACGGTTACGGGTCANATTCACATTCAGCATATTTTGTACTTGCAAGTTAACAAACACATGCTATTTTAAAGTCTCACGGTTACGGGTCAAGAACTTGCACTTTTACAATTTTGAATTTAAATAGGAAGCTAGAGAATTTGCAACGACAGTGCCTGACTCATGAAAATACAGACTGAAAGGAAACTAGCCATGCAATGTAAGGCATAGGGAGAATCATTTTATCAAGTCCACTTGGGCGTTACTCTTGTCCAGTAACATTTCATCCAAACACTACACAATGTTTAAATTATCACTATTATTAACCGTCACCCTGGTTGTTTCCGGCAAAATATTACCATGCCGTGAACGTGAAAGTTGTGACCATTGCGTCCAGCGAGCCACCTGCAAGTTTGTGAAAAATGAAAACGGGGGATTTTGTGTTTCCACATCCGAATTGAGTGAATTTTCTGTCCGTCGATTCGCCAAATCATCCCACGACTGCAAATCCATATTTCCAACATCTGCTCCAAAAATATCCTTGGAACAAAGGGACACCAACTCTGATGCTAATCAAGAACGGAAATTACGAGACTCCATTGGGTCTGCTTCAGCAGATGTTTTTGATGGAAACCTAGTAGGATCAAATGACGCTGCCCTGGCTTTTGCCACCACCTCGGCTCCCCAAAATACTAAAACCTCAATGCCTACTACGAATCAAGCTCTTTTGGTAAATTGAAATTTTGTAATATAATTTTCAAAATCAAAATCTACGACTAATTAAATTAATTAGAATCCGACGGAGCCCGCTTCCAAAAATGTCACTCTCTTTGATTTATCATCCAACTGTACTTTGAAACGAGTAAGCAAAAATACTGTCATAATGTTGTAAAATTTGACTTATTTCTTTTTCATATTTTAGCGTCAAGAAACCAGACGAAATCGTATGCTCAGGTACTTTAAATAATTTTTGTCAACTTTTTTATAATTTGAACTTCTTTTATATGGTTCTCGATTTTTAACAGATCAGTTTGCAGACTTCAACACTTGATGAACTTGAATCGTGCAAATCTAACTACAGAAGAAAATATTTGGATCAGTTGGAACCCATTTCCAATCTCAGTAGAATTGTGCAAGTCACTTCGCCAAAATGCCACATTTATTAGACAATAGTTTAATTCTACAAATTCATTAGGGCAGTTGAAGGAAAATAAGAGCTTATATTGTTTTTTTAATAGATAGCATATGGTTTTAAAATTTAACATTCCAAAATTTAAGTTGTTGTAATAATATGAAAGATTATTAAATATCACTATGGATTTTAAGTTTTTTACAATATTTCGTCAGTGAAAAAATTTCCATCAGGGTCTTTCTCATAACGCTTTTCTTTCTTCATCTGTTTCTTGCATTCTTCTATTTCCTTGCGGATTTCTTTCAGTTCATCCATTGTAGGGTGGTCTGTAGGAAACCAATCTTCAACATTCAGTGAAGAATCGCCAACAACTTCTATAAGTTAATTCAAAAGAAATATTAAAAACTGCTACGGAATTTCAACCCATTAGATCATAACCTTTTTTAGTTTGTGGGGAAGCAAGTGATTTCTCAATGGATTTGTTTACAAAATCTTTAATTAACGCTCCGACGAATAGGGTACATCCATCCCCAATTCTGTAATACATATACATATGAAATTAAAGCATGCTTAGGTTTTGTATAAATAAATCTAAAAGTCCTTCCATACCCTGCCCATGTGCCTGAAAGCTGACATTTCCGGTATTTAAAGGTCATGTCACAAAAAATTTTTGTTTTTAATTTTCTGGCCGGTGTCAATTTGGTTATTTCATTATAAGTAGTTGATTTTTTGCCCGGCCTCCGAATCTTATGATGAGGTCCGTACAAGTCAAAGAAATTAATTTTCTTCCGTATAAAGTCAATGATAAGCAAAGCCATATGACTAATAGCTAGATTTCCCTTTCGAAGGTAAGATATTGGTAGGACCCAACAATTGTAACCCTCAATTTTTGGAAGTTTTTTCTTCTTCAGATAGAATTTGTGCTTGTCATCTTCCATTTTTAGCATAGCACAACAGGACTCGATAATCCTTACTCCCGGAGGAACCTTAAAAAGTATAATTAAAAGTAAAACCACGAACAAATAATATTAACACAAATCTTTACATTGTCCAAACCACGAATCCACTCATCAACCTCCGTTGTACAAAATCCACCAAACTTTTTTGCTTTCTTTTTCTTGTGCGTAAACCTACGGGGCATGATGACACAGCCAAGTTGAATGTATAACACAAACAAGTTTACCCTTGTCCTTTCTTTTGGACTTTATCAAAGAAATTAATTTTCTTCCGTATAAAGTCAATGACAAGCAAAGCCATATGACTAATAGCTAGATTCCCTTTTCGAAGGTAAGATATTGGTAGGACCTAGCAATTGTAAACCCCAATTTTTGGAAGTTTTTTCTTCTTCAGATAGAATTTGTGCTTGTCATCTTCCATTTTTAGCATAGCACAACAGGACTGAATAATCCTTACTCCCGAAGGAGCCTCAAAAAGTATAAAAAAAAATCTCAAAAATCCACCAAACTTTTTTGCTTTCTTTTTCTTATGCGTAAACCTACGGGGCATGATGAGACAGACAAGTTGAATGTATAAGACCAATAAGTTTACACTTGTTCTTTCTTTTGGACTTTTTTGGCAAAAGTTCTCCGATTATATTTCATTCAAAAAAATTTTCTTTTTGTTTCCCACATTCTCAATCGCACTTAGAATTACGTCTAGGGTGCAGAAAGTTCAAAATGTCCATGGAAAATTGGGATGTTTGAAAATAAAATGGAATATTTTATGATTCACAACGTAATGCACAACACAGTATTACACATAGAATTACGTCTAGGGTGCAGAAAGTTCAAAATGTCCATGGAAAATTGGGATGTTTGAAAATAAAATGGAATATTTTATGATTCACAACGTAATGCACAACACAGTATTACAAAACTATACTGTTTTAGATTTTTTTAAAACGAAAAGTTCTTCGGTTAATATTCACGAAAAAATTATAAAATCGAACTCACTACACTAATAATCGTATGTAGTAATACGCCTTGGGTGCAGAAAATTAAAAAAATCCGTGTGGAATTTGAAATTTTGAAAACAAACGGAAATATTTATGCACTACAATCTAATGCACAACACAGTATTTCAAACTACACTGTTTTTAGGTTTACTTGAAACGAAAAGTTCTCCGGTTAGCTTTCACGCAAAAATTATAAAATTATACTCACTACACTGCTAACCGTACGTACTACTATGCCTTGGGTGCAGAAAGTTTAAAATTTGGTTGTGGAATTAAAAATATTACAAATAAACTGAAAGATTTTATGCTTTGGCTTGAAAATCAAGCCAATAATATTTCTACACTAAGATAAAAGTGCGTGAGAACACAAGTTCACATTCCATGGCATCAGCATCTTGGATAGTGCATCTGTCTTCTTTTGTTTTTATGCATACATAAGCGAGGCAGGTAAGGATAAAGCAAGAGGATAATTATTACATGTCAAATGTAATTAATATCTCTCGTTGCGTTTCATCCTTCTCGTCTCACATCTGCTCCATATCAGACTAGGTTAGAGCGTAAAACTTACTTTTCAAAACCCAGTTCATATTACACATACAATACAAAACAATAAAATACAAAAGTGTCAATAATATAGGTAATGTATTCAATTTTTTATTCATTAATTAGTTTTAATTGCAATTTTGTTTAATGCTATTCATATTTTCATTGAGTAATAATTATGCACAGGTTGAAACGCAACTTCACCCGCTTTCCGTCCGCAAAGAGGATAATTATTACATGTCAAATATAATTAATATCTCTCGTTGCATTTCATCCTTCTCCTTGCATTTCATCCTTCTCGTTGCATTTCATCCTTCTCGTCTCACATCTGCTCCATATAAGACTAGGTTAGCGCGGAAAACTAACTTTTCAAAACCCAGTTCACATTACACACAATACAAAACAATAAAATACAAAAGTGTCAATAATATAGGTAATGTATTCAAATTTTTATTCATTAATTAGTTTAACTGTAATTTTGTTTAATCATGTTCATATTTTCATTGAGTACTAATTATGCACAGGTTGAAACGCAACTTCACCCGCTTTCCGTCCGCTGCAGCCGCTTTCCCTCGCTTTCACGGGTTCTGGCTTTTCGCGAATCGATCGATTGCAATCTGCCCAAGGCAAGTTGCAAAAAAGAAACATTCTCTCAAAGTTTATCTCTGCTCTAATAATCCAAAACGCATTTGATAGAGCGCTTAGGACTTGCAATATTAATTCAATTTATTTGGCTTTTTTTAACCAAATTCGGGACAAAAGCACAATTTACAACATTGCCAAGCAACATTGTCCAGGAAACACCAAATACTTGTTAGACGCCTACGCTAAGGCTACATCGC